>JAODAL010004493.1:0-156003 GCA_025379985.1 Phyllomedusa bahiana | reverse complement strand
AGGTTTGATAATTTTGCCACACATATAGTCTTGTCTAATTTATTATACAAACTATTGCTTGGTTTGTCTTGAACCCATATTTTTGGCTACATTCATTTTTTCATTTTCAAGTTACACCCCTTGTCAAGCACAGTCCAAAAAGCGTTTAAAACAAATAATAAAAGTCTAAAACCAGATGCACCAAATGTTTACTCATCTTCAAACAGATTCTAGACACAATAAGTAAATCTGCCCTAATTTGTATAAAATCTTCAGCAAAATCTCACAATGCATTTCAGTGTGAAATTGGAATTCCGATGAGGTCATATGAATATAATTCATGGCAAATCCCACAGCATATCCTAACAAACTATAATTGATGTGAACGCTGCACCACAGGTAAATTTTTTTTCTGTAGTGCATGGATGAGAATTTGTTAAAACATCATTCACTTAGCTGCTACATTAAATGCTATATATTTTTCACCTGAAATATCTGGAAGTAGTAGCCGCCGAGGATGAAATGATACATGCCCCCCAATCATTTTGGGCCAAATGTATGAAACTGTTTAAGTCTAAAACTCACTCTTTTGCCCATAGTAACCTATGGGGAAAAAAAGTGA
This sequence comes from Phyllomedusa bahiana, assembly GCA_025379985.1. NCBI lineage: Eukaryota > Metazoa > Chordata > Amphibia > Anura > Hylidae > Phyllomedusa > Phyllomedusa bahiana. The sequence continues at coordinate 155,402 of JAODAL010004493.1, read as the reverse complement.
GTTTTAGACCTAAATATTTTCATACATGTGGCCCTTTGTGTTAATAAATTTGGCTTTTACCAAACAGGTAGAGTTCCAGGTCCACCTGATAGACTAAAGTGAACTTATAGAAACCCCCTCATGTGATGCTCTCCAAACTTCTTCCATTCTGCAAGGGTCTTTGTTTCGTTGATTTGTTCTCTATGTCTCATTTAAGTAGATTAAGAAGGGTTAAAGTAGTTTTCTCTCACCATGCAGTTGTTCCACAGAGCCACAGCAGATACAGACGAATCACTTCATGGTCATTGCTGGTGGGTGGTTCTATTGCAGTGATAGAATCATACTCTACTATTCCTAAGCTATTCCTGCCTACAGTAAACATGACTGCAGGAGATTTACAAAAGTGTATTACATAAGGCTACAGAACGCTAAGAATTTAAACTTGTTATATAGTTAGGTTAAAACAAATTCGTTGCTAGAGATAAGACTCAGCAGGGAGTGATCACATGAAACAGACTGACTGACTGCGGCTTGGAGCAATGAGAATCTCCTGAACAAAGCAAAATCAAAAGATCAATGTATTTGGTAATAGTATTAATTTACCTTTCCTTTCATGTTAAAAGTCTAATCATTGTGGTGAGAAAATCCTTTTAATCTCAATTGTGCTATTGTGTGATTCAGAGCGAGCTTGCCTAATTTGAAGAGTGTAGTAGTAAACACACGGTTGCTCCATTCTTGATTACCTGTGCTATATAAATCGACAGATTATAAAAGTCCGGCATCAGTACTATACATCTTTATTATCATTTTGTTGGATTTGTTGTTTTACTTTTTCCATTTGTTTTTCCTTATATGTACATGTAAAAAATGTGTTACTATATAATAAAGATCAAGAAGCTCCTGTTATATATAGATATATTATTTTTATTGTCAGTCCTATATTTTAAGTACTTTTCATGCATAATAACATCTATTATACTAGTTGATGCAGGTTTGTTGGTCCATCAGCATCTGGGATTACAGACCTTTATGAAAATATCAATTGTTTCTGCCTATAAATGTCTGATGATTGGGGGTCTGGACTGTCAAGTAAATTATTGATCCTTCTCAGTGGAGTAAGGTGAGGTTTTAATGACTTTTTTTATGCACATTTTCACTTAAAAAATGTTCATTTCATACATGTGTTATGGGCCAAAATGCACATTAAAAAGAAAATTTAAAGTTTACAATATGGTAACAATATGCACACATCAGGCACATGGATCAAATTTTTTGCATGCTGTTTGATGCAATACATAGAGGCAATCTCAGTGCATGAATAGCAATCGGTGCATTTCTTTACGTGCACATCTTTACAATAGAGTGTCTAAGAGATTTTAAAAAAACAAACAAATTACGCATGTTCTTTGTTGGCAAAGAATTTGGGTACGTTTTTTTTCAAGCATTGATGCTAATACAAGAATAAAAAGTCCAATTATGCATCAAATGAATTACATGTATGTAAACAACACATTTAAATTACTTTTACAATTACACATTAACAAAGTGTGTTATTCTCCCCTGAAATATGTGTAAATGTCACTGCATCTTCTGCGCTGTGTAAACATCGCCTTTTTGTGAACATTCTCTGTGTGTCGGTGTTAAGGTGATTGTGCCTGTGTATGTTATCCGCCATTAAAATGAAGTTACATATTAACAGTGGTGTGGAGGTGATAAGATGTTTTCCAGTATCTCTCATATAACATTTAGAATGAGGGATGCCCATGTGCGGGACTGCACCAGTTTGTCAAGAACTGGGACTGTATCCTGTTCTGTGTGATTTAGGAGTTCATATGGGAATGTTTTCTCACTACAAAGATTAGCTTTCAAACATGTTCGGGACAGGTACATGAAAACGTTTCCAAATACATTTGTCTTTTTGAGTTTACCTTGTCTCATGAGATACTGAGAGATTTAATCTGCTTGAGTGCCACACAGGTGTCTATGGTTACGGCCTATATCTTGCTTTCTGATTAGACACAGAAAAGCAGGTAGTGATTGTCACAATGAATAGGAGTATCACTACGGAGGAGTCTCATTATCTGTAACAAGTAAACTTGTTTACATTTAAGCAATTGTTTTTCATTTTCAAGAGCACTTATTAGCTTTGTTTACTGAAGATTACATTTCCTGCATAATGTTTTTTTGTAATGTCTCAGCTAGTTATAGAGAAGCTACATATGCTAATTCACTATAGAGCACCCCACAGCTATGATGAGGCAGAGTGAGTGAAAGCTAACTTGGTGAAAATTAAGTAAAAATAGTTCAAGCAGCCCCCTTCTTTAAAGGGAATGTGTTCTTCAAATTGAAACTAATTGTTTATAGTCACGTTTTTATTTTAAAAACCACATTTTTTTGAGGAATTTGTTGGTTAGTTTTTTTTAAATTTTTCCTGTGACTTTCAACATATTTAATTAATTCTTAAGTCCTTGCAGTTTTCTTTTTTGGCCACTAGTAATAATAAATATTCGCTTGTTTGCACTGCTTTAAACAGCAGTCAGAGAGATGCTTTACAGGCAGGCTTCATGACACATAGGAGACTTAAGACTGACTCAGTCCATTACTTCTAAAGGAGAGTTTTCTAGGCAATGTTCTGTGACCTTGGGAAGAATTTCAACTGTCGCAGGAGGAGAAAGGGTGAAAACTGTGAAATCTCTCTTGTGACTTGTAGGACTCCTGTGTTATCTATTCACACTGGTTTCCTTTCAGTTTGACCCTCTTTGTGCTGATTCATGAGCAGATCTACTGATATATTTCTCTACAGAACAGGAAGTGTGTTGACTTATTATTAGGCTTAGTGGCCAAAGTGAAACTGCAGGATCTAAGAATTATAAACAATCTTTTTTGAAAGTGATATGAAAAATTTAAAAAAAAATAACCACAAATTCTAAAAAATATTGTTGAACATAAAAATGTGAGTTAAACAATAACTCATTTTTGATGACACATTTCCTTTAACACAACTCACTGACAAAGAAGAGGGCTGGCTTGGTTATTCCACTGAGACAAACTCCTAGCCCCTTTCATACCATTACCATATCATTGAAACAGAGGCGAAGGAGTTCCCTTCCAGTGCGGGAACAATTCAGGAAGTGGAGCGGGACTGTTGCTTGTAGCAGGACATCAGGGCAAAATTTTTCCAAACTGAACCACGTTTTCTATGCTCTTGCACACTGCAGTTTTTTGATGTTCTTTGTCTACAGAAATTCTTAGATGTAAAATACTATGCTCTTTCTTCACACAGAAGGCAGTGAAGCACATATCACTAGGTTTACTACCGCTCTGTGTCTGGGAGAATTATAACTTGATATAACTCTTCATAACATACAAAGTGAAGGTCATAAATCAATGACTGCTGTAACTTCAGCTTCAGAAGAAGAAAAGCAACGGAAACTCTTTGTAATTTACGAGTACTGAAAAATTTTAGTCTTTTAACAATCTGCAGAGACCACGGTATGAAATTAAATTTACCATTTATGGCTGAACTAGCTGACCTTGAGCAGGGTTATTTTAAGGTTTTGGCAAAACCTTTAAACTTCAACATCAGGAGCGGTTTTAGGACATGTCCCCACGACTGGTTTTTCAGCCGGTTTTACAGACGGTTTTTGGTTTTGAAAACCAGCTGACAAGCTTTTATACAGACCTCTATGGAATACCCGTGCAGCGGTCCCCACTGCACGGATTTTCCGCCGGACAGTTTTTTAGACCTCCGGCGGTCCGAAAATCTTTGTTTGTTCATTTCTTAAAGCGACGGGTTTTAGGGCGGGATATTTAAACAAGTCAATGTGAAGGGGAAGGGCTTTTCTCCGCAAACAGCTGCTGGGAAAGTGTTTTTGGGGTTGTACTCATCCTTCTTCTTCCTCTAAACACGGCGAAGGGGATGTTAGTTGATTACCAAAATAGTCTATTTTGGTCTATCTGAATACATGACCTTCTCCCGCCTTCTCTGGATCTTCCTTATCATATGATTGCCCTATAGACCTACTGCCCGGGACTAGTCCTCCCCGGGGTAGGGTCTACCCGCTGTCTGCACAAGAGACTCAGGCCATGTCGGCCAACATACAAGAGAACCTCCTGAGTGGGTTTATCCGCAAGTCTACTTCTCCTGCTGGTGCCGGGTTTTTCTTTGTTGAGAAGGACGGTTCACAACACCCATGTATAGACTACCACGGTCACAACGAGATAACTGTGAAGAACAGGTACCTGCTACCTTTAATCACAGAGCTCTCTGACCGACTCCATGACGCCAGAATTTTTTCCAAATTGGACTTGTGGAGGGCTTATTATCTTGTTCGGGTCTGTAAAGGCGACGAGAGGAAGACGGCCTTCAACATCCGAGACGGACATTTTCAGTTTTTCCCTCCCTGCCTTTCCGGAGCCATAACTTTTTTATTTTTCCACCTACATAGACATATGAGGGATTTTATTTTGTGGGACAAGATGTACTTTCTAATGGTGTCATTCATCGTACCATAGAATATCCTTGGAAACCACAAAAAATTCTATGTAGGGGAAAATGTGAAAAAAACTTACTTGCGCCATGCTTGCGGCTGATTTGCTTTTACGGCGTTCAAACTTTGGTAAAAATGATGTATTATCTGTAATACAAACATGTATGGTTTTCGTTATGTTTTGGTACTGTAAAAAAATTCCAAACATTTTCTATTTTTGAAATTTGTACATTGTAATACAATGCATTAGGGTGTATACATGGCGGTTTTACTACATCCAGCCTGGTGCATTAAGTAGTAAGTAAAACACAAAACATGGCGGCAATGGAAGCTTTCACAAGGCTTCCAGCTGCCATGTTAACCAATTGGGAGCCTGAAAAAATGCATCCAAACCACACTATGCGAAAGCATTATGACTGCACTGAGACTGCTCCATGTACTCCTACCCATAATATGGTCTCATTTCAATGTCTGTCTTACAGTGATAAAACTTGCTGCCTGTGATTTTACTTAGCTCAACTTAGATTATAGAAGAACCTTATGGCATACCTCCCAACTTTTAGAGATTGCAAAGAGGGACACATCAGGTCATGCCTCCAACCACACCCAAACACATGACATCATACCAAGACACGACTCCAACCACACCCAAAAACTGACTTCCCACCATAGGACACGCCTCTAAACCACACCCAATCAACATGACATCACCACCATGACACGCCTCTTAAACCACACCCAATCACATGGTAACATGCCCACAAGAACAACCTCTAACCATGCCAAACACACATGATCCACCAAGAACAACTCTAACACACCCACCCAAACACATGACATCCCACCAAGAACACACCTCTAACCTTGACCAAAAACACATGACATCCACCAAGAACACACCTCTACCACACCCGAAATACAAATGACATAACACCATGACACACCTCTAACCACACCCAAACAATGCATCCCACCAAGACACACCTCTACCACACCCTAAAACACATGAACATTGTCCCACCAAGACACACCTCTGATAACCTGACCAAACACATGAATCCCACCAAGACAACACCTCTAACCACACCCAAAAACTTTACTTCACACCAAGACACGCCTCTAACCACAACCCATCACATTGACATCCACCAAGACAACACCTCTAAACCATGCCCAAACACATGTCATACCCACCAATGAACACCTTATCCACACCGCCACAAACACATGAACATCCCACCAAGACACACTTCACCATGACCATATATCACATGAATCCCACCAAGACACACCTTAACATCTCACACCAAACATCATGGACAATCCCACCAAGACACACCTCTAACCACACCCAAAACACATGACCATTCCACTAAGAACACCTCTAACAACACCCAAACACATCACATCCCACCAGACACACACTCTCTAATCTTGACCAAACATGACATCCCACCAAGACCACACCGTATAACCACACCCAAAAACCCCGGATGACATCACACCGCAAGTCACGCCTCTAACCACACCCTATCACATTGACATCCACAAGTCTAACCTCTAAACCATGCCCAAACACATGACATCCCACCAAGGACACCCTCTAAACACACCAAACACATTACATCTGCACAGATAGCCTCTAACCACACCCAAACACATGAAATACACCCAAGGACACACTCTACCACCCCATCACTTGACATCCCACCATGCAACACTCATTACACAAAATCACATGACATCCCACCAAAGACCACCACCTCTATCCACACACAATCACATGACGTCCACCACGGACACCCTCTAACCACACCCAACACAGGACATCACAACCAAGGACCACACCTCTACACACCCAAAACATTACATCCCCACAAGGACTCGTCTCTAACCAACCCAACACCATCCCCCCCAAACCCCCCCCCCCCCCTCCCCCCCCCCCCCCCCCCCCCATGACATCAACCCCCCTACCTAGATACGCCTCTATACGCACCCATAGCACATGACATCACACCAAGACACACTCTAACCACACTCCACAAAACCTGTCATCCCACCAACGACACGCCTCTAAACCACACCCAAAGAACACATGGCATCCCACCAGACACGCTATATTCCACACCCCAACACATGACATCCCACCAAGGGACTCGCCTATAACCATGACCAAACACATGACATCCCCACATGACATCACACTCTAACCACACCCAAACACAATGGGGAAATCACAACCAAGACAGCTTCATCCACACCCTATACATGACATCCCACCATGACACACCTCATTAACCATGCCAAACACATGACATCCAACCAAGGGACACACCTTCTAACCACACCACAAAACATCTACATCTCACCAAGATACGCCTCATAAAAACCACACCCCAAACACATGACATACACACCATAGACACCACTCATAACACACCCTTATACACATGAATTCACAACCATGACACACCTTCTATTCACACCAAAACACATGGAATCACACAAGACACACCTCTAACCACACCAATCACATGTCTCGTCCCCCACCAAGACACACCTCTAACCACACCCGAAAAAACACAGGACATCACACCAAGGACTCACCTTTAACACACCCAAACACATTAAATACACCTAAGGACACGCCTTAACACACACCCAACACATGAACATCTCACCTATATGATACGCTATAACACGCACCCTAACACATGTACATCACACCATAGACACCACCTCTATCCACACCAAAACACTATGACATCCCACAAGACACGCCTCTAACCACACACAAACAACATGACATCCCACCTTAAATCGCTCTAACCACCAACCCAAACATATGACATCACACAAGACACGCCTCTAACCACAACCAAAATACTTCGGACAATCCAAGACACAGCATCTCTAACCATCACCAAAACATGGTACATCCCACAAGGTCACTCCTTAACCACACCCAAACACATGACATTACCACTTAGTATACGCCTCTACCACACCCAAAATACTATTCATCCCCACCAATAGAAACGCCTTACCACACCCAGAAAACATGTCATCCACACACAAGAAAAGCACTCTAACCAACACCCACAAACACATGACATCCCAGCAAGACACACTCGAAACCACACCCAACTCACATGAACATCCCACCAAGACTACGCCTCCTACACACACCCAAACAATGACATCACAGACACACCTCCTAACACACCCTAAACACATGAAATACCACCAAAGTCACGCTCTAAACACCACCCAAAACACATGATCTTTCACAACAAGACACGCCTCTAACCAAGCCCGATCCACACTGCATCACTCCAAGGACCACACCTCTAACCACACCCGCATACCACATGACATACCACCTAAAGCACACTTCTAACCACACCATATCCACATCGTCAGTCACACATTGACACTCATCTTTTACCACACCAATCATCATGACATCACACCAAGATACGCCTCTTACCACACACAACTACATGATCTTCCCACCAGACCACTATTACAAACAAAATCACATGATCATCACACCAAGGATAGCCTCTGACCCACCCAAAACACATGACATCCCACCAAGACAGTCTCTATACCCACCCAAACACATGACATCACACCAAGACACGCCTGCCTACCACACCTACCTATCTACTGAAATCACACCAGATACGCCTCTTACAACACCCAGACACATGGCATCCCCCAAGGACACACGCTCTAACCACACCCAAAAAAACACATGACATCCACCAAGTCCCGCCTCGAACTCATACACCCTAACACATGGACATCCCACCACAAGACACGCTATTACCACACCCATACCATGAAACCCCCAAGACACGCTATAACCACACCAAACACAATGGACATCCCACCAAGACACGCCTCTAGCCACACCACATACACATGACTTCACAGATGGAGACAGGCTTCTTATCCAAAGACCAAATTCACGTGACATAACACACAAGGGACACGCCTCTAACTCACCCAACAATTATACAATCCACAAGTACAATTCTCTCGCCATCACCCATACAATGGACATCACAGAGAGACAGGCTTCTAACCAAAATGCCAAAATCGTGTCATCACACCTAGACACGCCTCTAACCCACCCAAACACATGACATCCCCAAGACACGCCTAATAACCCAACCCAAACACGCATGACATCCACCAAGACTCGACTGAGCACTCCCATTACACATGACATCACAGAGGACGGCTTTAAACCAAAGCCAAACACGTGACATCACACACAAGAAACGCTTAACTCCACACCCAAACACATTACATCTCACACCTAGACATGCCTCTAAACCACGCCCACAAACACATGACTTCACACCATAGGACAACTCTAAACCCACCCAATCACATGGGCATCCCACAAGACACGCCTCATAACCACACCCGACCAAACACATGTCATGCCCCCCAAGAACACTTAAACCAACACCCAAAACACATGACATTCCACCAAGACAGCATATTACCAAAACCAATAACATGAAATCCCACCAAAGACACGCTCTTAACCACGCCCAATCACGGACTTCACACATGACACAACCATCATAACCACAACCCAAACACATGGACATCCCACCAAGACAACACCTCTAACCCACCCATATCACATGACCGTCACACAAGAACACCCTCTAACCCACCCAAACAAATGGGACATCACTACCAAGATACGCCTCTAACCACCCATACTATATGACATCCCAACCAAGGACCACACCTCCTAGCCACACCCACAAAATCACAAGGCCATCCCACACAAGACACGCCTGTATCCACACCGAAACGGACATGACAATGCCCAACAAGACACGCTCTTACCACACCCAAAAAAACACATGACATCCCACAAGACAATGCCTCTAGCCACACCTAAACACATGTCAGCCCACCTAAGACACGGCTCTAACCACACCCAAAACATGACATCTCAGAAGAGACAGGTTCTAACCAAAGCCAAACACGTGACATCCACCAAGACACGCTATCTAACCACACCCAAAAATGGACATCACACCAAGACATCGCCTTAGGCCACACCCAAAACACATGACTCACAGAGAGGGACTGGCTTTCTTAACCAACACCAACACATGACATCACACAAGGACACGCTCTAACCACGCTCAAAACACTATACATGCCAACTCTTTTAGAGGAGTACACATTTTCAAGATCACATTGTATCCAATGATTGAAATATTGAGTAAACTTGTTATGTAATTCATTGTAATTATAAGCTGGATGAACCAGATACTTTTTAAGAAGATGTCAGTTTATTGATGCAAATCTATTCCAAATGAAAAAGAGGGACTTTTATAGAGTAAGAGGGACAGAGGGACAAGGGTTAAAAATAGGGGACATGGGAAGGTATGCTACCCGTTTTCCTGAAAATATATGTGCTTATTTTAAATTTTTGCTCCTATAGATGAGCTATGTTTAATTTTTGGGGACGTCTTATTCTCCATGAAACAAGAATTTTACATTTTTGCTTGAACCAAAAAATTTCTGCATGTATTAATATACTGTAGTGATTTCATCACAATATCATCAGCAGAAGCAAGCCGAAATCATGAATTGAATTAAAAAAAATGCGACGCGATGTCTTATTTTCGGGAGATGCCTTATTTTCGGGGAAACAGGGTATGGGGATTTAATTTCAGTCAGTAGAACCACTACACAGCTGTGCTGCCATGTTATGGCCATTTAAATCTGGCCTACATCTTCTTCACATAAAGAGGCGAGGGAAGGGAACTTCTTTTCTTTGTGGGGCACATTTATAAACACATTGCCAGAGGAAACTAGGCAAAGAGTAAGGACATGTTTTGAACTGACCTCATGGTACATGGAAAGACAAATGTCGGGAGAACGACCGGTGATAGAATGATGGGAGGAGAAAGTGGAGGACCAGATCGATGCACCGAGCGATGGGTCACTTCAAGTCAATTAAAATCAGAGAGGCCGGGGATATTCTGTGGATAGGGACACGGTAAGGCAGTCTCACCCGAGGTAGATATGAGGAGGGAGGAGAATCGCTCAAGCAATACGTCAGTTCGTTAGGGAAAATTTGACATAACTTGGCAACATGTGTTAGTTATGGTTAGTTTAGGTTATGTATAGGAACTGCTTTATGGTTTGTGAACTGTTGGGTTAGGGTAGAATAAGGGAAAAAAAAAAGGAAAATAATGTCTTCGGATAATAACGGTTTGAAAATTGTAATGTGACACATAATTTTGTTGTAAGAATGTTAATTCTTTTGCCTGTGCTAACTTGTATGTTACTTGAAGATGTTTAATAAAAACAAAGTTAAAAAAAAAAAAGAATGGACTCTACAAACAAATAAAAAACACAAGTACCAAATGTCGATTTAGTAATATGCCTTATGACAAACAGTTTGGGTACTCACATAACTCTTTAAAACAGTTGTTCCTGTACTGCAAAATAATGATTTCACAAATCATGTTAATGAATGTAGCTATCCAGGAGAAGGATTCCTAAATTCACTGTATGGAGCGGTGCTATTTCAAAAAGCACTTTAGCAAACCGCATTCACACCAGCCAAGAATAAGCATGACGTGGAATTATGTGCTGAGCTTCCCATACAATATTACCAGCTATATTTCTTTGTGATAGTTGGCATCCTCCAAACCCCCAACCTGCTTCCTAACTACAGCTCTGTCTGTGCTGGCTGGAGCCGAGACACCTCACAGTGATTTTTGAGGGTGAATTATATGACTTGTACTCAGTACCATAATGCATACATGCCAACTCTCCCGCTTTTGGCGGGGGGGGGGTCCCGCCAGGCCGCTCCTACAGGCGGGTGAAGCGGCCGCAGCGGCCACTCCCCCGCCCGCAGCCGCACAGTCAGTCAGGGAGACGGCAGGAGGGATCGTTCCCCTCCTCCCTTCGCCCCCTCCTGTACAGCGCCGGTGTGCGCTGTACATACACCTCAATGTCGCAGGGGGAGTGACGCGCGGCTGCACTCACTCCCCTGCGACGCTTTAGACTACTCAGTCGGCGGGGGGAGGTCCGGAGCTGCAGGAGCCTGGTGAGGTAAGGGGCTTTTATTATTTTATTTTTATGAGTTCTAGGGGGTCTACCTGGCTACAATGGGGAGGGGGGTCTACCTGGCAACAGAGGGGGCACTACCTGGCTACAAAGGGGGGGGGTCTACCTGGCAACAGAGGGGGCTCTACCTGGAAACAGTGGGGGCATCGACCTGGCTACAATGGGGGGTCTACCTGGCAACAGAGGGGCATACCCCGGCTACAATGGGGGGTCTACCTGGCAACAGGGGGGGCACTACCTGGCTACAATGGGGGCACTATCTGGCTAACAATGGGGGCATCTACCTGGCTAACAAAGGAGACACTACCTGGCTAACAAAGGGGGCACTACCTGGCTAAAAAAGGGGGCATCTACCTGGCAACAAAGGGGGCACTACCTGGCAACAATGGGGGCATCTACCTGGCTACAGAGGGGGCATATACCTGGCTACAAGGGGGCATCTACTTGGCTACAAGGGGGTATCTACCTGCCTGTAAGGGCACTACCTGGTTATGGGGGGCTACTACCTGGCTATAAGGGCATCTACCTGACTTTCTTCCAAAGCCGTTATGCAGTTAGGTGGAGTGGGTGTGGCTTTTTGAAGAGGCGTGGCACACCGACAATATGGGTGTGTCCATTCAAATATTTGCCCTCTATAGTCTCCTGCTTTTTCAGTTTCAAAAGTTGGCAACTATGCCATAATGCACTGTGAAATAGATCAGAGGTGAAAGATAAAATCACCAGTGGGGGGTGCATCCCAATGGATGGACAAATACCGGCCCATTTTTGCCGGCCCAGTATTTTTGCCTTTTTGGGGGCCCGTCCCACGGCCGCGGGGGGGGACGGCTTTTCCCACTTGGGGGAAAGACCCTCCCCCCTTATTAGAACCCAAGTTTTCCGCCGAAAACCGGACGGAAGATTGTGCTTCTACAATGTTTTGCCGCCGGGGACCGCCCAGCGGAAAAAACCCCGATAAAAACCCTGCAGGGGGGGATGCTGCACGGGTTTTGCTAGAGCAAAATTGTTTCATTTTCGGCCGGTTTTAGGGGGTCTGAAAACCGCAAACCGGCAAAAAAAACCGCCCGAAAAAAATGCGGGGGGGAATGCCCTTTTTAAGTTACAAATGAAATAATTTTTTTGATGTTTTTTTTGTAGAAACATCACTAGAAAGGCTAAAATTGCCCGGGAAAATCGGGACTTTTCTTCCTTCCCAAGACATGAACAGATGGTAGCGGGATGTGAACACCTGCTCTTTCTGGGGTCAACGAAAGTGTGAGTCAGGGGATCAGGTGTCTCTTGGAGCGGTTCCTCACACTTACTTTACACCTATCTAGAGCTGTACAGAAAACAGGCAGTGCATTGTCCCGTCACACTAATTATTCCTCTCAGTCCCATTTTTAGGTGTTTCTTTTTCTTTGCTTTTTCTTTAGAAAATTTGGTGTTTTACTTCAGTGGCTGAAGCCAGACTCTCAGTAATAGAAAATGTAGCAACAACCACATTCCTTGGACTGTTATTTTAGGCTTTGTTGTAATGAACAGACTAGTTTGCTGTACGTACCTTTTTAAGAAAAACTGCAGCATGGGAACCCACAGACCCAAATGTTTCCACCTTGCGTAACTAGAATGCATAGAAAGATGAGATGGGGCCCCACCGTCTAATGACAATACACTAAAACAACAGCATAAGCAGAAAATTAAGGTATTAAAATCCCCGCCACATATCGGGGAACCTGAAAGTATTGGGGAGGAGAGACCCACCAACTATAGTTCCCCTACAAAAACGAACCCGGGGCATAACTATACCCCATGCGCCATAGCGATTGCTATGGGCCCACTCAGGCAAAAGAACCCATTGGGCACACGTTAAAAAACTGTCGGTCAAAGACTTTGCAACTGCATTTTTCAGAGCTCCCTTTTTATTTCATATAGTGCTCTAAAAAAAGAAAGGGGCGCTCTGATTGGTCGCTATAGGCAACAAAGACAGTCTTAGACCTAGACAGTTCTCATACATGTCCCCCAATGTTCTTGTGCCTGAGTATGTCCCATAGCATTTGCTATGACTATAGTTATGCCTATGGTAAAAAATAATGAGCACAATAGAGGATAATGTTCTATTACAAAAGGATTGGTTGGGGGCCTGGGCACAGAAGTGGCAGATGAGGCTGAGCAGGGAAAAAAGCGGGTTATGCACAGGGGGAGAAAAACCCACCCCATGATTACTTTTGCAGGGGAAAAATTTGGGCTAACTGAGGGAAAAACTTGGGAATCCTAGTGGACAGTAAATTAATTGTCAGCCAGGTCAGGAGCAGTGCCAAGGAAAGGGGATAATGGGGTGTATCAAAAAGGGGCTGGATGACATGATGAGAACATTATTTCCTTTTTAAAACCAAGTCCTGGGTTAGACCACACGGGAAAATTTTGGGTTTACTTTTGGGGCCCCAGGACAGGAAAGACTAGTAGAGCTTGAACAGGTCAAAGGCAACAAAAAAAAAAAAGGGAAAATGGGGGGCTGCAATACCAAAAAGTTTAAAAGATTGGGGTTATTTGTTTAGGGGAAAAAAGGCTTTGGGGGACAAAATAAATATGAAAAAAATATATCAGGGGTAAATATAGAGATCTCCCCCAATTCATTTATACCCAGGATGGTTTTGGGAAAAGGGGGCCCCTTTTAAAGTCTTGGAAAAAAAGTTTCTACTTAAAATAGAAGTGTTTTCTTACTGTAAGGCAGGAGACTTTGGAATTCTGCCAGAGGGACTGGTCAGGTGAATTCATAAACAATTTTAAAAAGGGTTTGGATGCATTTCTGGAGCTATAATATAACAAGTTAAGTGACCGGGTTCGGAGAAGGGTCTGGTACATTTTGATGTAATAATATAAAAGTTATAGTGACCGGATTCTGGGAAGGGTCTGGGTACATTTTTAATATAATAATATAACAGTATAGTGACCAGGATTTTGGGGAAGGGTCTGGGAAAATTTCTAGAAGTAATAATAAAACATGTTTTTTAGTGCCGGTTCTGGAAAGGGTTGGTAATTTCTAAAGTAATAATTAACAATTATAGTAACCAGGATTGGGAAGGGCTGGAGACATTCTAGATGTAATAATATAACAAGTTATAGTAACCCGGGTTCTGGAGAAGGGTCTGGAGACATTTTTGATGTAATAAATAACAAGTTTTAGTAACCGGATTCTGGAGAAGGGTTGGAGACATTCTAGATGTAAAAATAGAACAAGTTATAGTGACCGGGGTTCTGGAAAGGTCTGGGGTACATTTCTAGATGTAATAATTAACAAGTTAGTGACAGGATTCTGGAAAGGGGTTTTTATACATTTTTTGATGTAAAATAGAACAAGTTATAGTGATAGGGTTTGGAGAAGGGTTTGGTACATTTTTAGATGTAATAAAATTAACAGTTAGTGACCAGGATTCTGGAGAAGGGTTGCTGATTCAGGGATTAATTTATTAATTCTGAATTTTTTCCCCTAAAATGAGGACATTTGGCTTCTACCTCTTGGGAAAATTTTCCTTTCCCTGGGTAACGCTTAGGGAATAGGGAAAAAGGGTGGGTCTATCTTTTATTTAAACCCTTACAAACTAGGTAATGATTCCTTTTTAAAAGGAAGGGGGGTTTAAATTCTTAAAATAAACTTGATGGTGGAGAATTGGAATCTCCTGCCACAACCTGCAAATGCATCCCTAACTAGGAGATGTTCATTTTCCTGGGGCCTGGGGGTTTTTTTTTTGACCGTTCAATCAAAACCCGCGAATTAACCCATCATGTCTTTTTCTGTAAGAGCTTAAACACAGCAAGAAAGAATGGACAAGATGTGGATACAGAAGAGCCAGCTCTCTACTTTTTCTGGAGGATGCAGGCTGCGCTTGGCACAGACGCCAGTGTCATTGTTATAAACCTGCAACTTAGCCTCATCGTGCAGTTTCCAAAATTTGTTTGAAGAATGGAATATGCACTATGTCAGGGGGAAAATTGGCAGGACATCGGTTGATTTCAGAAGCTAAATTCTTTATTTTGGTTAATATACAAGTTTTTATAGAGGTTGGTTTGGAGGCGTGGCGACATCATAATATTCAATACATCATCATCATCACTTCACACTTTTGATTATCATTTGCAATACAATTGGTTTTAAATTTAATCAAATTTTTTGTGAGCAGTAACTTTTATAAAATCTTTTTTTTTCAGTTACCTTGATGTTTATTTTTGTTTTTCACCCCCCAAAACAGAGCACATTAAATTTTGTCTATTTTGGCGGTAGTAATTTATTGGGAAAAGGGATTTTCCCGAAGTTGGGGAAAAAAAGGAGCAATGGTATATTAAAAATCCCGTCGTATAATATATAAAAAATGTTTTTCATCAGAAATTATAGATCAGAGGAACAAAAAAACCAATAAAAGAATAGGTTAGCCAAAAGATAGATAAACAAGGCATAAACAAAATTCCCCGGGGGGTTTTCGGAAAAAAACCCAACACTTTCTGAAGAACTATTAAATTATTTAACTCTATATGACTTATATGACGACTCTCCCTTTTTCAAATTTCAAACAGATAACAGAGGGTGGTACTCCCAGGGTACTTGCTAATGCATTTCTCAGGTATCATTCATTTTTTTGGTTTGGAGTCTCTAAAATTTTAATCATTTTTCATAAGCAGGTTTTGGTGCTTATACAGGGCATGGCATTATAGGAGGTTTTGGGAGGTTTCAGTAATCATATTATGCCGTAGGGTAAACTATAAAATACAACAAAACAATAAAACAATAATAAACAATTAAATAATACAAAAAAAACATAAGTAATAATCAAATCTAATGGTAAAATTTAAATGATAAGGCTAATATTATAAAAAACCCTGTTTTCCCGAAAATAAAACACCCCCGGAAAAAAAGACCTAGTGGATTTTTTTGATTTCAATTCAGAGTTTTGGCTGCTTTTTGGATGTTTTGTGATGAAATTTATACAGTATATTATACATGTTATGTTTTTTAAAAAATAAATGGTAATTCTTGTTCGGAAAAATAAGACATCCCCCCAAAAAAAAGTTTTAGTCGTTTTAGGAGCAAAAAAAAATATACCGGGTTTTTTTTGGACTTATGGCGCACATAAAAACCTTGAAATTTTCTCAGAAAACGAAAATGCGCCTTTATCGATGGCCTTATATTGAATCAATTCTTTATTTGGGATTTTTGGGTTTGTTAAAACGTATTGGTACACTAGTTTTGACATGATTTTAACTGATTTGTAACTGTTTTTCAAATGATTTTTCAATAGTAAATACGTTCCGAAATCAGTTACAAAAAGTGTCATAGGCCGTGTTCAAGGTTTTTCACGCGGATTTGTGCGCCGTATTGAGGCACAAATCCGCCCTGAATAGGGGCGGGACTGGGGCGGGGCCGGGGCGCGGGCGGGGGGCCCGCTCCGGCCTATAACAATGCATTGTTTAGGCCGTCCCCCCCCTGTAAATAATGTGCATGCCTTTCCCCCCCGGGGGAAATTCGGCCCGGCTTGGGGGAGCGACGGTTTTCCCCGTTCTCAAAGGGAAACAGTGGGTTACCGTAATTGCTGGCGGTTTGGGCCGTACTGGGCGCAAATCCCGGGGCCATACGGGCCAATCCGGGGCAGAAAAAGCCGTTGTGAACGAGGCCAAAGGGGTTTTTTCACGAGCTGATTTAGAAAATGATTCCGTGGATTTCCGATTAAATTCGTTCCCCAAATCAGTTCAAATAGTTTCAAAAAAGCTTCACTAGTGTGACACGTATTTCGCGATACGGCCGGAAATATGTACATGTATTGACTTTTGTTACAAGTTTACAAGTTGAGAGTTATTGTGAAAGTGTTGAATGAAGCTTGGCTTGCGGTCTGAGCTTTGTTTATTTAATGTGCCGCCCCTTATAATCCAGTGCGCCTTATATATGAACCAAGAAGACTTAACAGGCGCTCATTGATAATGCGCCTTATAATCCGGTGCGCCTTATAGTCCGAAAAAATACGGTAAGACACCGTCTTATTTTCGGGGAAACAGGGTATGACAACTCCAAGGGCTACGCATACATTTGCGATGATTGCATGTTTCAGCTAATTTATCAGTAAATCAATATAAGGGTGCAGGCGCCATCTTGGATTCAGAGCTTTGGTGCGCAAATCACAGGTGGCAGCACAGCTCAGACAGCCCTACCCAGGCACACTAGCCACCCGCTAAGGTAGGAAGCTTGATGCTAAAGAGGTGGACGTGGCTGGCTATTATAAAATCCTAAAGTACAGGCAGTCCCCGGGTTACAAACAGGATAGTAGGATTGTTCTGAAGTTGAATTTGTATGTAAGTCGGAACTAGAACATTTATTTTATGTAACTCCAACACAAAAAGTGTGTTTTTAATTTTGGATAGTACAGGGAGGGGTTTTTGGATGTGTTTGGCTGTCGGTACTCCTGTGAAGAAGATTTCACCTCATGTGCTGCTGTGGCATGCTGGAACTTGTCATTCCATAGCTACTATCTTCTGTGGAACATGGAAATACAAGTGCCAGCATGCCCCATAGGTCCCCGTTTGTAACTAGGGGATGGATGTAAGTCGGAACGGTGTAAGTCGGGGACTGCCTGTACATCTTAGCTTTCTATTGACTGTGGTGCACCATTATATCTCTGCTGCAACAATTTGAACTACTTTATCAGCAACTCATGAAAAAGTACATACACTATAGAAACTCTCCTTATATAATAACCTGCGCAATTGCATGGGGGTTTGTAGTACAGGGGGCCCAATTATATCCTAAAAGCAGTCTCCTACTATCTATTAGATCTAATGGCAATGGCTCACAAATACTGGTGGGCCCTTTGAGAGATATTTGGGGGCACTTTGTGATGAGCTACTGGAGAACAAGAGCCCATGTACTATTTTTTCACAGCCTCTCCTGAGCTTGGTACCAAAAATGGCATCAAGAACTGCACATGTGACTCCAAGAAGTGGTCTTACATAAACAACCCCTTCTAAATTATGACTGCTAGGTTTACACATACTGACAGTAGCACAGCTGAAAACAGCAAAATGGGTACATACATACTAAGCACATTGTTTAGTGCAGGAAAGATTGTAGACAAAATTCCAGATGGCACTTTCTGGTTTTAATGCTTTCTAAGTTATAATGAAATACTGTAATAGCTGTAAAAAAAACGCCCAATGGAAAATCCATGCAGTGGGGACCGCTGCACGGATTTTCTATTAATGTCAATGTAAAAGGTTGACAATCAGTTTACAGACGGCTTTCAAATCCAAAAACCATCTGTAAAACAGATGGGAAACCTGCGCCGTGGGGACACGCCCTTAATGTTTGAGTTTATGCCGTTCATGCTCAGCTGTGGTGCCAGCCACTTCTCTGCCTGAATAATGTATGGTTTGCAATTTTATTTAATAAAAAAAAAATAATGATAAAAAAGGCAACTATTTTTTGATGTTATAAATTTTTCTTTCTTGCCTCACCTGGGCTATTGTATCGTAATAGAGAAATATTAGTTGTTGTTCCAGAGGGTTTTTCCCATGTTGACTTGTGACTGTGCTCATGACCTCCCTGTGTTTTTTTTTGTTTTTTTTTTGGGGGGGGGGAGGGTTGTACTGTAATATGATATTATGTGTTTTTTGCATGCTACTTCTTTAGGTTTTTTTTTTTTTGTAAAGCTTATGGTTTTGTAACACTGTTCCCGTCATTGTTCAATTTCAACCCATTTTATGCCCAAAAAAGCCCAGAAAAATACAATAAACAATATTTTTTCTTCAAAAAAAAAAAAAAAAAAAAGAAATACTGTAATAGCACAATAGGCTGAACTGGATGGAAATCTGTCATTTTTCGGCCTTACAAACTATGGAACACAAAACAATTATACAAGAGGATTCTGAAATTATGGACAAATGCACTTTTTTTTTGTAAAGGTTAAAGAAATTGTACTCACCTATCAATTCCCAGTGCAGAAAGCCAGCAGCCAGCTTAGCACTTACATCCTACTAGTACCCTTGTTTCTTGGCAGCTACTTCAACTCATTCATTTTTTTATTGACATTGTTATGGTATTTTGTGAAGCATAACAATAATGAGCTCTCCACATGAGGTCCCGACGCAAGTAACATATAAAAAAGATGACAAAGATCTACAGGATTATACAGTGGGTACGGAAAGTTTTCAGACCCCCTTTACATTTTTCACTTTTTGATTCATTGCAGCCATTTGGTAAGATCCAAAAAGTTCCAAGCGCCATCAGTTTTAACATTTTTTCGCCTACACAGTTGTATAAGGGCTTGTTTTTTTGCAGAAAAAGATGGACTTTTTAATGGTACCATTGACTGTACCACCTTATGTACTGGAAACCCCCCTAAAAAAGTGGTGTGGAAAGTAAAAAATGTTGCCAATTTTGCTTTGTTTCATGTGTTCATTCTACGGTATAAATGATGTTTTCTGTATTCTGCAGGTCCAATTCCAATGATAACATATGTGGAGTCATGTTTTAATACTTAACTAAAACTTTATCTATTTTTTTACATTCCTGCTGTAAAGCAATTTTCTGCGACCATTAATTTTTTTGTTATTTCAATGATGGACCCGAATAAGGACTCATTTTTTTGAGGAATGAAGTGTAGTTTTTAGAAGTGCCATTTTGAAATACATGCATCTTTTTAATTAATCTTTATCAACATTTTTTGGGGATGTAAAATATTCAAAAAATGCAATTTTTTTTGTTTGGTGAACTTGTTTTCTTCTATAGTGTTCACTGTATGGGATAAATTATGTTATATTTTAATAGATTTAATATAATTTATTTGTAAAGTGGCAAAAGAGGGGTGTTTAGAACTTTTTTTTAACTTTAAGGGGTTGTCCAAATAATATATTTTTTTTTTATAGTCTATTGCTGCCATTTTAAAATAAAAAAAAAATATATTCACTTCTCCTCTCACTTTGGACCCAGCGCTGCGCTGTCGTTACTCTCCTCTTCTGTTCTGGTCTTCTTTTGAACGGGATGTCACCACTGCAGCTGCTGATTGGCTGCAGCAGTCATGTGACATTGAGTGACAGGAGTAAGAAGTGACAATGGTGCAGTGCTGGATCCAAGATTAGAAGGGAGGTGAGTAAGGGCCGTCTACACGGAAAGGATTTATAGTCGGTTTTTATGACTGATTTCAGATTTGTAAAACCATCCTCATAGAACGCCATAGAAAATCCAACCGCTAGTCTGCACGGCACAGACTTTCTGAGGTCATATTTCAAAACCGACAGCTTTCGAATCGGAAATCCGACCGCAAAATCCGCCACAAAAAACGAAAACTGTAAAATTCCGGTGGATTTTGTTATAGAGTCCGACAGGTATTTTACAATTGACATGTAAACATACCCTATAGGTTTTTTTGTGCTAAAATGGCAGCAATACCCTATTAAAGATAAAAAAAAATTTGAAGGCCCTTTAAGGCTATAGCACGGTAATAGCATCATATTTTCAGCGGATTCATTATTTAGAATCCAACGAAAATATTCTGTACTGCATAGAAAGCAATAAACAGTCTATACAGCACGGATTTTTTATGATCGGTTTTTTAAATCTGTCTGATTTGAAAACATGTTGGATATTCCGCCATGATTTGCCATCAGCCCTGTACATTGAATTATGTGGCAAATCCGAAAACCAGACGGCGTTTTAGCAAATTACATCCTACAGTACCCGCCATACTCAATCATTACATTATGACTGAGGTATTTGGAACACTAGGTGAAATTTGGGTTATAGTAAAAAATCAATATAAAAAAATACAAAGTGAAACAGATTTAAGTTTAAACGAGAAAGTATTCAACCCTCTAAAAGATTAATTTTAAAATTTCTGTTATTATCATTTAAATAATAACAAACCCCAATTTAACATTTATCCCACAGCAGTTTTTAATGCTTGTGCAGATGTGATTTTAAATGTAATAATAGATAACTATATGTAAACCCGCCTTAAAAGGGGTTGTTCAACTTTCATTGATTCTCTTAAACTATTTTCCCTGTTATTCTGGGTTCCAATTTATGAAATTGGGGCATGTTTTAATACTTACTACACTATTTTACTGCTGTAAAGCCAGCACCATAATGTGTTTCACAGGTGGGCCCGAAAACTCATAATAATAAAAGTGCCAAAATCTGCCTTTTTAATTAATTACCATTAAAAAAATCGAAGGCAATTTTTGTTGGTGCCAAATTGTGGTTTTCGTGACTGGGATAAATTATGTTATCGGCTATGTTAATATAATTATTTGTAGGCAAAAGATTTTACATTAACCATTGCCTTATATTTATACATGCCATTTTAAAATTAAAAAATATTGTCACGTTCCCTCTACTTTGGGGCCCCGCTCCCGGGGCGTTACTCTCCTCTCTGTCGGCTTCATTTGAAGGGCCCGGCTGCGGGTGGCTCTTAATATGGCAGGGTGCCAGGAGAAAGGCAGTGCAACTGTGCGTGCGGCCGCTTAAGGGGGTGAGAGGGCCGTCTTACACGGGGATCTGCGGTTTTTATGGATGATTTCAGATTTGAAAACCATCCCTCATACCCATAGAATCCCCCTGTCTGCCGGCACAGCCGGTGTCGATTTAAAACCGCACCAATCAAAATCCGCGCGCAAAAGTGACGCCGCAAAGGCTGAAAAGGTGGAGTTAGAGTCCGACGGTTTCTCAATTGCCCCCTGTCAACCCGCTATATGTTTTTGAGTGGCTAAAGGCTGCAGAGCCTAGTTAAGATAAGAAAAATTTGATTATTTTATTTTATAGGCTATAGGGGGTCTGCCTCAACAATTGGGAGTCATTTTTGACCAACAATCTCTTACTGCATAGACGGGCAACTAAACATCTAGACAACAGAGAGGTGGTTCAACTCACTGGCAAACAATGTTGGACATCTCCGGCCAGATTTGGCATCTACCTGTAAAATTGGGGAATTATTGGCAAATCTGGGGAACACGGCTTGTAACAATTGCGCCACTACGCAACAAGTGTGACATACTACCTGGAACAGGAGGGGTATTAAAAACTCAATAATTGAGGCAATATACTGGTAACAGATGTAAGCCTTGCAAACAGAGAAATTACCCTCAACAAGAGACTACTGAACAATGGGATAATCAAAAGGATCTACATGGCTAACATAATACCACAACAATTACTAATTATAAACACAGGGGGCATACCTGGTGAAAATGGGAAAATTAACAAATGGAGAGCAACTACCTGGCCTAAAGGGTGCACCCCTACTTGATTGCTAACAGTCCTGATTACTTGTTTCTTTGTAAGGGGCGATACTGCTTATGGCTGGGTTACGACCTGGACTATAGGGCATCTACTCCTTTCATCCAATGCCTTTTTTGCATTTAGGTGAGGGGATGTGGTGGTTTGAGGGACGCTGGCATCCAAAAGATGGGCGTCAAAATCCCTTATTGTCATTTTCCAAAACCAAATTGCCTTATATACATTACAAACATTACTCACCTGTGTTCATGCAAGACAGTCTGCCCGTGACTTCCTGCTGTCCGCGCATGCGCTCCCATACTTCCAGGACGCCAAAGCACGCACCACAGAGCGCCCGCACCGCAACTCCACCCACACAGGCGCGGGAGGCAGTGACGATGCAGTCGCGCATAATGATACGTGCCAATGACGCCCGAGAGCAGGAAGACCATGCATCCGACATTAAGAAGACCACAGTGAATGCCCGCATATACATCAGGGAGAACAAGTGAATAAGCCAGGTCTGTAGCTATAGTAACCAGTGCTGGCAGCCTATCAGGATAGATCAAACAGGTCTGTAGCTATAGCGACCTGAGGAGCTGATGCAACCCATAGAAGAGGTAGGAGACTGCTGATGGACACATATTGCAAAGTGAGTTGTTTTTGCAAGACCTTTAAGATAAAAAGCAATCCTTGTAGTGAGACAACCGCTTTAAAATAAAATGTTATCAGCTAAATTTTAAATAAAAATGTGACAGTAATGTATTCAAATAAAAAAAACTACTCAGCTCTTCAATAACCTCTATTCCAACAATGCCGGTTTGCTCCCTGGTCTTCTGTCCACTTTTTGCTCCTGCCGGTCGGATTGTTGCTGCTGCAGTTACTAGTTGGCTGCAGAGGTCAGGTGCATTTTCTGTCATCACTGCTCAGAGCCGTTCACCTCCAAATGATGACGTCTGGTAATGGCACGTGCCTGCTGCAGCCAATCAGTGGCTGCAGCAATGATGATTTGAGGTAAACAGACGTGCTGGGGAGAGGATCGGCACCGGCAGCGCTGTGGAGGTTAGTGAAGAAGGGAGTATCAAACTGGTCCTGGTTGTTGAAGGCAGGTGACAACTGTAACCAACAACCGCCTCCCGCCATGTATAGAGCAGGCTCAGCACATACTTGAGCCCCTTAGGTTATGTATACACAGCAGAGGTTTCCCGTCGGATTTTCTGCAGTTTTAGTATTTTGAAACCCCTAAAAAATCAGACGGAAAATGTCCACATAGATTTTAACACAAAAAAAATTGTAAAATCCGATGGAGTCCAGGAGAAAATTTACTATTGAAGTCTATGGACATTTTTGGCACGGTTTTTGGACAATTCTGCTGAAAAACTGCCCAGGTGTTTATACACAGTATATGAATTCGGAAACCTCAGCGTGTGACACCAAGGGTCTCATGTATGAAAACTGTCTAGGTGTAAGACTCTCTTTATTGCTCATAGCAACCAATCAGATCGCATTACAACAAATCAGAGCTCATAGCAACCAATCAAAGCTCCCCTTTCATCTCATATAGTGCTCTGAAAAATGAAAGGTGAGCTCTGATTGGTTGCTATGGGCTCTGATTGGTTAATTGGGCTTTGATGTTATGGGCTCTGATTGGTTGCTATGTGACCTGATAAGTTGCTATGAGCGCTGAGTGGTTGCTATGAGCTCTGATTGGTTGCTATGAGCTCTGATTAGTTGCTATGTGACCTGATTGGTTGCTATGAGCTCTGATTGTTATGGGCTCTGATTGGTTGCTATGGGCTTTGATGTTATGGGCTCTGATTGGTTGCTATGTGACCTGATTGGTTGGTATGAGCTCCGATAGATTGTTATGAGCTGATTGGTTGCTATGCGCTGATTAGGTATCAAGGGTATTTTAAAAAACAAAAATTTCTTTAAAAAGTGGAAAAAGCTCTAGAGCTCTAAAGTTAAAAAGTTACTATTTATTTTACATATACATAACGCGTTTCACGAGTTTCACACTCGCTTCCTCAGATGTCTGATTGACATCTGAGGAAGCGAGTGTGAAACGCGTTATGTATATGTAAAATAAATAGTAACTTTTTAACTTTAGCGCTCTAGAGCTTTTCCCACTTTTTAAAGAAATTTTTGTTTTTTAAAATACCCTTGATACCTTGTGTTCCATTGGCGTCCCATGTGGACATCAAAGGTGGGAAGTTTGGAGCAGCTTCTTTGACCAGAACCACCACGGCGGAGGATATGGAGCGATAAAGCGAGCTGTACCGTAATTTGTGCAGCAGAAATAGGTGAGCACTTGACCTCCACTGGAATTTAGAGTGGTATATTATATAAGATCTCAGCTGCGCTTTCTTTTTCCAGTTCTTTTGCACACCTGGGGAAAACCTTTTGAGACCATCTAGGGTTTTTTCTACGGAGTGTATATATTTTTTTATGCGCTCTGATTAGTTGTAATGGGCTCTAATTGGTTGCTATGAGATCTGATTGGTTGCTATGGGCTCTGATTTGTTGCTATAAGTTCTGATTGGTTGCTATGGGCTCTGATTTGTTGCTATGAGTTCTAATTGGTTTCTATGAGCGCTGATGGTTGCTATGGGCTCTGATCGGTTGCTATGAGCTCTGATTGGTTGCTATAGGCAACAGAGACTTCCACCTAGACAGTTGTGATACATGTAAGCCTCGTCCGTCCGTCACAGTGCTGCATGTGGACATGTTCTGTGGCTTGCTGTCACTTCCACACTGGGCCGCCCAGCCTGCCGCTTCCTGGTGACCCTGTGACCCCGGGGCCGCACCGCTGGAGCAGCGCCTGCTGGGAGTTGTAGTCGTAGCTCAGTGCTGTGCTGGGGGCTGCAGGCCTCGGAGCGGCCGCCAGGTGGCGATAGCGGCGGCTACAGGAGACCTTCTGTCCCACTCTCTATGGTCGCACTGAGGGGAGAACGAAGGCTGAAGGCAGGCCGCTCGTCGCTGGAGGACCCAGCTTCCTCCGGGGGTGAGAGGAGATAAAATGGCCGCTGTGAGGCCGCCCGGGCCTGTCTCCCGTCGTCGTGTCCCTGTCCTTTTGAGGACGGGAAGGTGAAGGCGGCGGCGGCCCGGAGGAGGGGGTGACCGAGGACCATGGGGTCTCAGACGCTGCAGATCCTCCGCCAGGGAGTGTGGGCTTCCATCACCGGAGGCTGGTACTACGACCCTCATCAGAGCACCTTTGTCAACACCCTGCACCTCTACATATGGCTGTTCCTGCTCTGCTTCCCCTTCACCCTGTACATGGTGAGTATGAGCTGCCTCCTCCAGCTGGTGAGCAGGCCTTCCCCTTACCATAGGCACTGCCAGGCTGAGGAGGACACTGCTGGAGGGTGGGCACTGCCAGGCTGAGGGGACACTGCTGGAGGGTGGGCACTGCCAGGCTGAGGAGGACACTGCTGGAGGGTGGGCACTGCCAGGCTGAGGGGACAGTGCTGGAGGGTGGGCACTGCCAGGCTGAGGGGGCAGTGCTGGAGGGTGGGCACTGCCAGGCTGAGGGGACAGTGCTGGGGGGTGGGCACTGCCAGGCTGAGGAGGCCTCTGCTGGAGGGTGGGCACTGCCAGGCTGAGGAGGACACTGCTGGAGGGTGGGCACTGCCAGGCTGAGGAGGACACTGCTGGAGGGTGGGCACTGCCAGGCTGAGGGGACAGTGCTGGAGGGTGGGCACTGCCAGGCTGAGGGGGAAGTGCTGGTGGGTGGGCACTGCCAGGCTGAGGGGGCATTGCTGGAGGGTGGGCTCTGCCAGGCTGAGTGGGACACTGCTGGAGGGTGGGCACTGCCAGGCTGAGGGGGACACTGCTGGAGGGTGGGCACTGCCAGGAGGAGGGGGACAGGGCGGGAGCGAGGGCACTGCCAGGCAGAGGGGCACTGCTGGAGGGTGGGCACACACAGGCTGAGGGGGCCGTGCTGGGGGGTGGGCTCTGCCAGGCTGAGGGGGCAGTGCTGGAGGGTGGGCACTGCCAGGCTGAGGGGGCATTGCTGGAGGGTGGGCTCTGCCAGGCTGAGGGGGACACTGCTGGCGGGTGGGCACTGCCAGGCTGAGGGTCACTGCTGGAGGGTGGGCACTGCCAGTAGGCGTGAGGGGGCATTGCTGGAGGGGGGCTCATGGGTCTGAGGCTGAGGGTCACTGCTGGAGGGTGGGCACTGCCAGGCTGAGGGACAGTGCTGGAGGGTGGGCTCTGCCAGGCTGAGGGGACAGTGCTGGAGGGTGGGCACTGCCTGGCGGCGGGGGGCACGGCTGGAGGGTGGGCACTGCCAGGCTGAGGGGGGGCACTGCTGGAGGCTGGGCACTGCCAGGCTGAGGGGGGCACTGCTGGAGGGTGGGCACTGCCAGGCTGAGGGGGGCGGTGCTGGAGGGTGGGCACTGCCAGGCTGAGGGGGCACTGCTGGAGGGTGGGCACTGCCAGGCTGAGGGGGCACTGCCAGGCTGAGGGGGCAGTGCTGGAGGGTGGGCACTGCCAGGCTGAGGGGGCTCTGCTGGAGGGTGGGCACTGCCAGGCTGAGGGGGACGTGCTGGAGGGTGGGCACTGCCAGGCTGAGGGGGACTGTGCTGGAGGGTGGGCACTGCCAGGCTGAGGGGACAGAGCTGGAGGGTCGGCCCTGCCACTCAGAGGAGAACACTGCTGGAGGGTGGGATCTGCAAGGAGGAGGACGACACAGCTGGAGGGGGGGCACTGCCAGGCTGAGGGGACAGTGCTGGAGGGTGGGCTCTGCCAGGCTGAGGGGACAGTGCTGGAGGATGGGCTCTGCCAGGCTGAGGGGGACACTGCTGGAGGGTGGGCACTGCCAGGCTGAGGGGACAGTGCTGGAGGGTGGGCACTGCCAGGCTGAGGAGGACAGTGCTGGAGGGTGGGCTCTGCCAGGCTGAGGAGGACACTGCTGGAGGGTGGGCACTGCCAGGTTGAGGAGGACACTGCTGGAGGGTGGGCACTGCCAGGCTGAGGAGGACACTGCTGGAGGGTGGGCACTGCCAGGCTGAGGAGGACACTGCTGGAGGGTGGGCACTGCCAGGCTGAGGGGGACACTGCTGGAGGGTGGGCACTGCCAGGCTGAGGAGGACACTGCTGGAGGGTGGCACTGCAGGCTGAGGGGGACACTGCTGGAGGGTGGGCACTGCCAGGCTGAGAAGGACACTGCTGGAGGGTGGCACTGCCAGGCTGAGGGGACACTGCTGGAGGGTGGGCCTGCCAGGCTGAGGGGGACACTGCTGGATGGGTGCCAGGTGAGGGGGACTGCTGGAGGGTGGGCTCTGCCAGGTGAGGGGGGCACTGCTGGAGGGTGGGCTCTGCTAGAAAGAGGGGGCTCTGCTGGAGGGTGGGCTCTGCCAGGCTGAGGGGGACACTGCTGGAGGGTGGGTACTGCCAGGCTGAGGGGGACACTGCTGGAGGGTGGGCTCTGCCAGGCTGAGGAGGACACTGCTGGAGGGTGGGCACTGCCAGGCTGAGGGGGACACTGCTGGAGGGTGGGCACTGCCAGGCTGAGGGGGCAGTGCTGGAGGGTGGGCACTGCCAGGCTGAGGGGACGGTGCGGGGGGGTGGGCACTGCCAGGCGGAGGGGACGGTGCTGGAGGGTGGGCACAGCCAGGCGGGGGGGGACGCAGCTGGAGGGTGGGCACTGCCAGGCTGAGGGGGACACTGCTGGAGGGTGGGCTCTGCCAGGCTGAGGTGGACACTGCTGGAGGGTGGGCTCTGCCAGGCTGAGGAGGACACGGCTGGAGGGTGGGCTCTGCCAGGTGAGGGGGGCACTGCTGGAGGGTGGGCTCTGCTAGAAAGAGGGGGCCTGCTGGAGGGTGGGGGCTGCCAGGCTGAGGGGCTCTGCTGGAGGAGTGGGCTCTGCCAGGCTGAGGGGGACACTGCTGGAGGGTGGGCTACTGCCAGCTGAGGGGACACTGCTGGAGGGGGGGCACTGCCAGGCTGTGGGGGACTGTGTTGGCGGGGGGGAACTGCCAGGCTGTGGGGGCTCTGCTGGAGCGTGGGCACTGCCAGGCTGAGGGGGACACTGCTGGAGGGTGGGCACTACCAGGCTGAGGGGGACAGTGCTGGAGGGTGGGCTCTGCCAGGCTGAGGGGGACAGTGCTGGAGGGTGGGCACTGCCAGGCTGAGGGGGACAGTGCTGGAGGGTGGGCTCTGCCAGGCTGAGGGGGACAGTGCTGGAGGGTGGGCACTGCCAGGCTGAGGGGGACAGTGCTGGAGGGTGGGCTCTGCCAGGCTGAGGGGGACAGTGCTGGAGGGTGGGCACTGCCAGGCTGAGGGGGACAGTGCTGGAGGGTGGGCACTGCCAGGTGAGGGGACAGTGCTGGAGGGTGGGCTCTGCCAGGCTGAGGGGGACAGTGCTGGAGGGTGGGCTCTGCCAGGCTGAGGGGGACACTGCTGGAGGTGGGCACTGCCAGGCTGAGGGGGACGGTCTGCTAGGAGGTGGGCACTGCCAGGCTGAGGGGCACATGCTGGGGGGTGGGCACTGCCAGGCTGAGGGGAGCACTGCTGAGGGGGTGGGCACTGCCAGGCTGAGGGGGACGGTGCTGGAGGGTGGGCACTGCCAGGCTGAGGGGGACAGTGCTGGAGGGTGGGCACTGCCAGGCTGAGGAGGACACTGCTGGAGGGTGGGCACTGCCAGGCTGAGGGGGCACTGCTGGGGGGTGGGCACTGCCAGGCTGAGGGGGCACTGCTGGGGGGTGGGCACTGCCAGGCTGAGGGGGACAGTGCTGGAGGGTGGGCTCTGCCAGGCTGAGGGGCACTACCTCCTTTATTAATGTAATAGAGGGAGGTGCTTCTTACAGTGATCCTCAGACTGGGGAATGCTGGGAGTTGTAGTTCTGGTGGAACAGGAGTAGCAAATACCAACCAAGGCATTAGAGGGGTGGCACCCAGGTGCTGGCAGTGTGTGGCTGTACATGGGATCTCTGTAGCTGACATTGGGGGATAATGTGATGTCTGGGAGATTCTGACCCCGGCGATGTCACAGATGCCCATCAGCTGTCACTATGTCAGGGAAGCTGCCAGGAAGAGGGTGGAACCAATACTGAATGATCATGAGCGCTGTGCTCTCCATTCTGTTCTATGGGAGCTCCTGGTACAGGTGAGCGCTGTGGTCGCCATTCTGCTCCATAGGAGTTCCCAGTACAGGGGAGCGCTGTGCTCTCCATTCTGTTCTATTGGAGTTCCCAGTACAGGGGAGCGCTGTGTTCTCCATTCTGTTCTATAGGAGTTCCCAGTACAGGGGAGCGCAGTGATCTCCATTCTGTTCTATAGGAGTTCCCAGTACAGGGGAGCGCTGTGCTCTCATTCTGTTCTATAGGAGTTCCCAGTACAGGGAGCGCTGTGTTCTCCATTCTTTTCTATAGGACTTCCCAGTACAGGGGAGCGCTGTGTTCTCCATTCTGTTCTATGGGAGTTCCCAGTACAGGGGAGCGCTGTGTTCTCCATTCTATTCTATAGGACCTGCCAGAACAGGGGAGCACTGTGTTCTCCATTCTGTTCTATAGGAGTTCCCAGTACAGGGGAGCGCTGTGTTCTCCATTCTGCTCTATGGGAGTTCCCAGTACAGGGGAGCGCTGTGTTCTCCATTCTGTTCTATGGGTGTTCCCAGTACAAGGGAGTGCTGTGCTCTCCATTCTGTTCTATGGGAGTTCCCAGTACAGGGGAGCGCTGTGTTCTCCATTCTGTTCTATGGGAGTTCCCAGTACAGGGAGCGCTGTGTTCTCCATTCTGTTCTATGGGAGTTCCCAGTACAGGGGAGCGCTGTGTTCTCCATTCTGTTCTATGGGAGTTCCTAGTACAGGGGAGTGCTGTGTTCTCCATTCTGTTCTATGGGAGTTCCCAGTACAGGGGAGCGCTGTGTTCTCCATTCTGTTCTATGGGAGTTCCCAGTACAGGGGAGCGCTGTGTTCTCCATTCTGTTCTATGGGAGTTCCCAGTACAGGGAGCGCTGTGTTCTCCATTCTGTTCTATAAGAGTTCCCAGTACAGGGGAGCGCGTGTTCTCCATTCTGTTCTATAGGAGTTCCCAGTACAGGGGAGCGCTGTGTTCTCCATTCTGTTCTATGGGAGTCCCAGTACAGGGAGCGCTGTGTTCTCCATTTTGTTCTATAGGAGTTCCCAGTACAGGGGAGCGCTGTGTTCTCCATTATGTTCTATGGGAGTTCCCAGTACAGGGGAACGCTGTGTTCTCCATTTTGTTCTATGGGGTTCCCAGTACAGGGGAGCGCTGTGTTCTCTCCATTCTGTTCTATGGGAGTTCCCAGTACAGGGGGGCGCTGTGTTCTCTCCATTCTGTACTATGGGAGTTCCCAGTACAGGGGAGCGCTGTGTTCTCTCCATTCTGTTCTATGGGAGTTCCCAGTACAGGGAAGCACTGTGTTCTCCATTCTGTTCTATGGGAGTTCCCAGTACAGGGGAGCGCTGTGTTCTCCATTCTGTTCTATGGGAGTTCCCAGTACAGGGAAGCGCTGTGTTCTCCATTCTGTTCTATGGGAGTTCCCAGTACAGGGAAGCGCTGTGTTCTCCATTCTGTTCTATGGGAGTTCCCAGTACAGGGGAGCGCTGTGTTCTCCATTCTGTTCTATGGGAGTTCCCAGTACAGGGAGCGCTGTGTTCTCATTCTGTTCTATGGGAGTTCACAGTACAGGGGAGCGCTGTGTTCTCTCCATCTGTTCTATGGGAGTTCCCAGTACAGGGGAGCACTGTGTTCTCCATTCTGTTCTATGCGAGTTCCCAGTACAGGGGAGCGCTGTGTTCTCCATTCTGTTCTATGGGAGTTCCCAGTACAGGGAAGCGCTGTGTTCTCCATTCTGTTCTATGGGAGTTCCCAGTACAGGGAAGCGCTGTGTTCTCCATTCTGTTCTATGGGAGTTCCCAGTACAGGGGAGCGCTGTGTTCTCCATTCTGTTCTATAGGAGTTCCCAGTACAGGGGAGCGCTGTGTTCTCCATTCTGTTCTATGGGAGTTCCCAGTACAGGGGAGCGCTGTGTTCTCCATTCTGTTCTATGGGAGTTCCCAGTACAGGGGAGCGCTGTGTTCTCCATTCTGTACTATGGGAGTTCCTAGTACAGGGGAGCGCTGTGTTCTCCATTCTGTTCTATGGGAGTTCCAGTACAGGGGAGCTCTGTGTTCTCTCCATTCTGTTCTATGGGAGTTCCCAGTACAGGGGAGCGCTGTGTTCTCTCCATTCTGTTCTATGGGAGTTCCCAGTACAGGGGAGCGCTGTGTTCTCTCCATTCTGTTCTATGGGAGTTCCCAGTACAGGGGAGCGCTGTGTTCTCTCCATTCTGTTCTATGGGAGTTCCCAGTACAGGGGAGCGCTGATGTTCTCTCCATTCTTCTCTATATGGAGTTCTCAGTACAGGGGAGCGCTGTGTTCTCCATTCTGTTATTTTGGATTTCCCAGTTCAGGGGAGCGCTGTGTTCTCCATTCTGTTCTATGGGAGTTCCCAGTACAGGGGAGCGCTGTGTTCTCCATTCTGTTCTATAGGATTTCCCAGTACAGGGGAGCGGTGTGTTTAGCTGTTTTCCTCCCATGGTATAGAATGGAGAGTCATTCACCAGCCGGGCTGGCTGTCCAGTCCGTTCCTGAGATAGGTGGGAATCCAAACCCATCAGACTTTGATGAAGTATCATTGGTGGAACACTGCTTTAAACTTAAATAGGTATACTTTGGGGAGATTGGGGCCCTGTGCCCGTCCATCTGTACTCTACTGTGGAAGCTCAGATAGATGGGCACAGGGCCCGTCAATACAAAAGAAGGGTCGTGATGCGTCTTTGTGCAGGTCCTAGACTTGGTGACTTTGAAACTATTAGGTGAGATGTGCACAGTTTTGTTTGGCCTGTAATGAGAATGACGATGGGGAACGCTCATTTTGGTGCCTTAAAAGTTGGATCTGTGTCTGAGTATGTCTGGGGCTGATCCTGGAAATGTTTCCTCCTATCCGCTCTAGCTTTGGAGATCCGGCATTGCCCCGTTACCACGTATCTGCTGTGGAAAGTAGAGGCACTCAATATTGTACTAAAGAAACATTGGAAATTCATGTGAAACAGAAAAGAAGTAAATTTTAGAACATGTAAAGAACAAAAGCCATGAATGTGCTGAGCAAATCCAGTCCTATTCATCTGCTCTGCATACAGTTGTGCTCAAAAGTTTACACCCCCCCGGCAAATTTTTCTGTTTTTCTTGGCCCTTTTTTCAGAGAATATGAATGAAACAACATTTTTTTTTTTTCCCCCCTCATGGTTAAAGGGGTTGGGGTTTCAAACTACTGTGTTTTTTTCTTTTTTAAAATCTAATGTAAACCCAAAAACACCCAAAATGACCCGGGATCAAAAGTTGACAAACCCCCGGTGATTTTGGGCCCTGAAAAAGATGCCCCAGAAGGTGACACAAAGGGTTTTTAAAATGGCAACAAAAAGGTAACATCCCCCGCTGTGCCCCTGTTTGTTTTTAATAAAGTGCGTGTGCAAAAAAAGCTGAGTGATTTTCTGGACCCCAGAAAAGGGGTTTTTCCTGGATTGGAGTCTTGGGGAAAGAAAAAGAATTGTCAATGGATTTTGGGGGGGAAAAGGTAGTAAAAGTGTATAAAACGGGAAGGGGATACAAAAAATTTCCCCAAAGGGTTTGGGGATAAGGTCCGTCAGCAGGGTTCAAACTGGTTTAAACCCAAAAGGGAAAAATAGGGGCTCGAAAAAAAACCCAAACCAGGGTTAGGGAGCCAAAAAACAATTTCTTCCACAATTGCCAAAAAATTTTTTTGGGATGCAAAGAAAAAACCCCATAAAAACATCAGCTGAAACCCAGGACCCCCTGAAAAATTGGGGGGTTGGGGTGTTTTCAAGATGACAAAAAGGAGGGCACTTAAAGGGAAAAATGGGTTTGAATGGTGGAGTCTAAAAGAAAGCCATTACTGGAAATCCCAAACCAAAGTATTTTTCCCCTTGAATACCGCAAACAGCACAGAGACCCCCCCAACCTCAAAACTTCTGGAAAAAAGGTTTTCTTTTGGAGGGATGGGGCCAAAAAAAAACCCTTTTTGGGCCCCACAACCTTTAAAGTTCCTTTGGAGAGAGTCGAAAAGGGCCCTATGATGAAAGGAACACCTTTCCTACTGTAAACATGGAGGTTTTTGCGATTTTTTGGGGGAAAGTGGAGCTAAAAAGGGGTGCGGGAAAAAATGGTAAAAAAATGGTTGGGAAGAAAAGTTTGAATGCAGCACGTTAAAAGAAAATTTTGGAGGAAAAATTGCACTCATCAGCCCAAAAGGCGCTTTAAAAGTTCCAACATAAAAAACGATCCAAAAACCCCAAGGGCCCACCCGACATGTCATTGCTCCCGAAGAACAAATGAAGGCCCTTGGTTTGGGGCCCCATTCAGTCTCCTGACCTAAATTTATCATTGAGCCCTCTGGAAGATCTCAAGCAAAGCGCAGTTCATGCAAGAAAAGCCCAGGAATTTAAAAAGGAAATGGGGGCCCAAAGGGAAAATGGGCAGACCTCATCCCAACTATAAAAAAAAACTGCAAGCTGTCATGTTTTAAAGGGGAGGAAATTACACGGTTTACCCTTTTTTCCCCCCAAATTTAAGACCGTGCCCTTATTTAAATTTTTTTGCTCCAAAAGGAACGAGCGAAATTTTCTTTTTAGGGGAGGGTTTTTTTTTTTTTTCTATAAACCAAAATTCAATTTATTTTTGAACAAAAAAATAAAACATGAAATTAATATACTGTTTTTTTCATCAAAAACACCCCGGGGCAAAGCAGCCAAACTCTAAATTTGGGAAAACAAAAAATGAAACCATGTCTTTTTTTTTTGGGAAAGGGGGAAAGGGAACTGGGGTATGAAAAACTTTTAAATCAGGGTCATTTGGAGGTTTTTGTTGTCATTTGATTTAAAAAGAGAAACAGGATAATAAATGGCTTTTCACCGCCCACAAACCATGAGTGGGAAATAAGTTTTTGTGTTCTCATTCATATTCTCTGAAAAAAGGCCCAATAATTCTGCCGGGGTGTGTACACTTTTGAGCACAACTGTACTTATAAACCACCGAATGCCACCCAAAAATGTTTGAATCCTGTCGGGCCAAACCCCTCAAAACCCCGAGTGGGGGAGCAAAAAATGGATGGGGTTTTTTGGGTTTTCCCCCGGCAAAAATTTTGGGACCTAAATAAGGGGGAAAATTTCAGGCCCCCAAAAAGTTTTTTTTTTTTTTTTTGTTCCCTGGTGTCCTGATTGCTTTCCCCTCCCCCGGTTTAAAAATTGATCCAGCAGATGTTTTTCCGGTTGTATGAGGCGGTTTGTAATCCTTGGTGGTGTGAATGTCTGAACCGGAAGTGAAACAATGATGGAGGTCTGAGCTGCCTTGGTTATTTGCCCGTCATGGGCACCTTTTTTTGACCTCCCGGGCTTAAAAAACTTTGTAGTGACGTTTGAAGGGGAATTAAACTTGTGTTAGATCCTCTACTGTTTTTTGTGATTTTGTAAAAAACCCCCACGTGCCCAGAAAAAAACCTTTCTAACCCAGTTGGGGTCTTGGGGCTTTACAAAGACCTCTTTGGGTGTCCGTGGCCCCCAAAGGTTTTGCAGCAGATCCCCATTGGTGGGATATTTTATAGGATGACATCAGAGGGCATTTTTGGTGCGGTCCTTTCTTTCAATTATATAAAATCCCTTTTTCTGAAACGAGAATTTGGCCCCCGGGTTTTTTTCGGGGGCAAAGGGGGTTTTTTTTTTTTTAGCCCGGTTTTTGGGTTTTTTTAGACCGCCTGAAATACCGGGCCGAAAAAGGAGCAACCTTTTTTCTCCCTTTGGAAAAAACCCCTGCCAAACAGTTCCCCCCCCGGGACGGGTTTTCCTCGGGTGGGTTTTTTCCGCTGGCGGTCCCCGGCAAAACAAATTTAAAGCAACCAAACTGAAAGGGGGGAGGGCTTTTCCCCCTTAAAAACCCCCCCTTCATTAACCCGGTTAAATTTTTTCCTTTTGCCGTGTGAACGCGCCCTTATGGTTACAGAAAAATGCAGGTTTCGGGTGGCTCTTTTTTGGAGAAGGTTGTGGTGGGCCCCCCCTTCCTCCCATCCCGACAAATTTTTGGGCCGGGCATAGAAAAGGTCAACAATGTCTTTTGGGTGGGATTAAATTAGAGACTTGGGGGGCCATCAAAGTTTTTTTTTAAACCCAAAATTCCGAAAATGCATTTTTTTTAAAAAGAATTTTGACAATTTTTTTTTTTTTATTGGCAGTCCCAAGCCCAATTTCACATAAAAAAAATTTTCCCCCTACTGTGAGAAAAAAAACCCTTTTTTTTGGCAACCCGACCCAATCTCCACTTTTTAAATTCTGCCTAAACTCAAAAAAGCCTTTTTTAAAAAAATAGTAGAAAAAAAAACCCTGGGTTTTCCCCGGGGAAAAAAAGACAGTGGTTTTAAAATACATTTTTTCTCCAAAAAAACGAGTAAGACTTTTTTTTAGGGGACGTTTATCTTTCCATGAACAAAATTACATTTATTGTTTAATAAAAAAACAACCTGTATTAATCCTTTTTAGTGAATTTTATCACAAAAATCAGCAAAGCAGCCAAATCTGGGAAATTTCAAACAAAAAAAAAATGCACCTTTGGTCTTATTTTTAAGGGGGTGGTTTTTATTTTCGAGGAAACGGGGTAGCTCTCTTGTTTTCTCCAAAGGGGAAAGGTGAGAATTTTTTCTAAAACCAAACCGCAATACCTGAAAAAGGGATAAAAGGGTAATCTTTTTCTGCACTAGGGAAGTGGGGGGAGTCTTCACACTTATCAGGTAATGGCTGATAATATTAACATTTAGGACCCTCAAGCACGTGTCTCACTTCTGTGCTATCAAATCTCACAGAGGGGATGTCAGAGAGAGTAAGCTACCCTATATAGGGAAACATTAAAAAAAATTTGTAAAAACCTACCCAAAACCAAAAATTAAAAAAAAAATCCATATAATAGTCAATTTTTGCTGGTCAATGTTTTGGGGAAAAAACACTTTTGATGGAAAACGCCCCCTTTTAAGTCCTGTAAGTTGTGAGATTTCGTCTTTCCCTGGATGGGGGGTGATGTTTGCAGGTCCCCCCAGATGTTTTGTTTTGGGAAACAGATCCGGGGACCCTTTTAGGGATGGATTGCAGAACATGACCATTTGCACAGTGTGGCCACGGCGCATTATTCTACTAAGAGAGGCCATTAGGAAATAACATGTGCCCGAGGGGGTGTATTTGGTGTGCAGTAGTGTTTTTAGGGGAAAATTGGGCGGGGGTCAAACTTTTTTCTACATGAATTGGGGCAAGATTTCCAAGAGAAAAATTGTTTAAAATTTTGACGTCCTCACGCCTTTCCCCAAAAAGCATCCTGGTGGGCCCCTTTACTGCAAGAAGTAAAAAAAAAAATGTCGCTATCCCAAACCCGGCCACCTTCTTCCCTTTTTCCATTAACCCTTTTGGGCCCGGGTTTTAGTGTTTTTGGGGGTTAGCGGGGGGAGTGTTTTTACAGGGCCCCCAGCCCCCAATGTTTTTGTACCCGATATCTTTTTTTCCCTTTAAAACCAAATTAAAGCCAGACCAAAGGGCAGCCCCTCCCCTCTTGCTTGCATCTCGAGTGCTTAGGATTCGGTCACTGGTTTTCTGGTGGACCACTTTTGGTAAAGGAAATTTCTAAGAGCCCCTAAAACCTGCAGTTCAAAAAACGATTTTGGGCCCCAAACAAATTTTTCATCACAAATTGCCCCGGGGTTTTGGTCGAAACGATCCCCGGGATGTTCCCAAAGGCTGATTTTGGTGCTGATTTTGCACCCAAAACAGAGTCAAAAAAAGTCTCCAAGATGCCATCAATTCATTTTCATTGATTCCTTTGTAAAACACTGTTGTAGTTCACACACAATGAGGTTTTTCTGCGCTTCGTTGGAGGCCAAAAAGAAGTGTCTTTTTTGAAAACATTTTAAAAAGCTGAAAATTTTTCCCCCAGGAAACCTGGAAGGGTTCAAAACTTCAAACCAAAAACCCTTGGGGGAGGGTTTTTTTCCATAGTTTTTTACCCCCGGGTATTTTAAAGCTTTGGGTGTTTTGGAAAGAAAGTGTTGGAAAATGTTGCGAAAACCCAAAAAAAAACCTGATCAAAACTTTGTTTTTAAAACCCCGCCTGGGAAAAATAAATGGGAAACGGGCCTTTTCAGACGAGGTTTTGATGCGGAAAAAAAAAACCCGGGGTCCAAAAACGGCAAAAGTGAACATTGCTTGGGGCCGCTCCGACTTGGGCCGCTCCGACTTGGGCCGCTCCGACTTGGGCCGCTCCGACTTGGGCCGCTCCGACTTGGGCCGCTCCGACTTGGGCCGCCCGAATTGGGCCCCTCCCCCCCTTCCATTTGGGCCGCCCCCGACTTGGGAACCCCCCCGACTTGGGGCCCCCTCCCACTTGGAACCCCTCCCACTTGGACCGCCTTTCCCACTTGGGCCGCTCCGGCTTGGGACCCCCGGTTCCCCCCGAAATTGGAGCCCCAGGCATCCGACTTGGACCCCCCCTTCCGGCCGTTTGGGCCGCTCCGACTTGGACCCCTCGACTTGGAACCGCTTCCCCGACTTGGACCGCTCCCACTTGGGGCCCTCCGCCCGGGGCCTTCCCCCAGTTACAAACGGATCTTTATTTGGGGATGTTGGCACTTGTAGTTCCATGTTCCACAGCAGATGTAGCTGCAATTACCCTGAAATCCTTCCCTTTAAAAGTGGGAAGACAGCAAAACAAATGTAAAAACCCTTCCCTGTATGGGCCCAAAAAATGGAAAAAAATGTTTTGCTGGGTTACAGTTAAAAAATATAAATTTTTTCCCATTTCATCAAATTTAATCCTAGGGAAAAAACCTGCATTCCCCCAAAACCCCTTCGTAACCCCGGGGGGGACACGGGTGGGTTTTTTTTTCCCCCTTTTTATTATTTATTAAAGGGGGGTTTCTCCCCTTTCCCTTGATTCATCTTACCTCAGTCCTTTTTTTTTTTTTTCACTTTGGGAAATTTAGGGGGGTGTTTTTTCCCGGTTTTTCCCCTAGGCTGCAGTAGAAGCCCGGTCTTAACATAGCAAATTTGGCTGGGAGCCCATCAGAAGAGATCAAAACAGGTCGTAGCAAAAGGCGACCTAGGAAGCCCGATGCAGCCCATAAAAAGAGGGGATTTTCAGAAAAAAGGGAGGACCCAAACCCCCCCGTTAATGGGCACAATTGCAAAGGGGGCCCTTGGGGTTTTTTTAAGATCTTTAAAAAAAAAAAAGCAGCAATCCTTGTAGGAACAACCCCTTTAAAGAAAACGGTGAAAACCAGTCTTAAAAACCCGATCAAAACTTCATCAGAACCCGGGGTTTGGGAAAAATGCTGCATTTTAGGATTTTCAGACGAGGTTTTATGTGAGTTTTGGGCAAAGAAAAAACAGTAAACCCAAAACAGCCGGGGTTTAAAAATTGCCTTACAGGAGCCATTGGCTGAATACTCAGACGATCTCTTGTGTATGGGGAACCTTTGCCTATTTCTCGATTGCAAATATGGGAGGAGAACTGAGGTTTTTGGGCCCCGTCAAAAAGGAAAATAGCGTCCACCAGAAAGGGGTTTTTTGCATTGATTTTTTGGCCCTTCCCTTCCCCCAGGGATGAACATGCACATCTTGCCGAGCTCCCATTTTAAAGGGGTTTTGCCACGATGTAATGTTGACGTGGGATCCTCCAAAATGGGTAATTTAAAACACTTTTCTAAATAAATGTAAATTAAAAAAAAATTGCAGCCTGGAGACCACAGGCTGCCCCCTTAAACCCGCCCTTTGTTTTCTTAAAAATCTTTAAAACCGAGTGACAAAAGCGGCTGGCCGGCTTGCCCGGGGCCAAATTCTTATCTGATGAAGGGAGCGGAAGAAGCTTTCCAAGGGACCCGGGGGAAATATGTTGGTTTTTAACCCCCGAATCCCTAGTTTTAGTTTTTTTTTATCTGAAATGAACCCTTTTATTGAAAGACAGGGAACCCTGAAAAGCTTTCCCAAAAAAACCCGGGAGAAAATAAGTTTTGGTTTTTATACAGAATCCAAATAGGTTTTAGTGTGATTATCTGAGTAGTTGGTTTAAAATTTTATGAAACCGGGAAATTTTAAGAAGGATCAAAAGGAAAAGGGAAATAAAAAGGGAAAAATTTGGGTTTTGTATACAGAATTTCCCCTAGTTGGAGTGTGATTATCCCGAGTAATCCCCGCTTTATGGATGCCCCCAAAAACATGAAGAAGCTTTTTTTTTTAAAGGGACTGGGTAAAATTTTGTTTTTGTTTTTTAAACAGAATCCCCCTAGTTGTAGTTTGATTATTTGAGTGAACATTTCACACAATCCCTTATGCATGGCTCTGTGCTCTGGCTGTGTCTCGCTCTCTCAGCTCAGCTTGTTTACAATTGCTTCTTGGCAGATAAGGCACATCCTGGCAAAACCCCTTTAATGAGGGGGTAGATGGCGGCTATCTGATGGGTATGGTCCGCTGTAGGAGGAGAGCCCCTGATTAGCCTTTAGGCTGTGGCTCGCCTCCATAACTTGCTGATGTTTCTACAGAGACTCTCTCCCCACCACCACTCCCGCTTGACTTATGGGCAGAGTGCTGTCAGATCCAGTTATTGTCCGTTACAATTGCCTGAGGGATATGCTGCTAATTGGAGAGCCGAGCCGAAGATCATCATGCACTAGTTCAGGGCGCAGGATTACGACGTGTTGGAGAGCCTGGTGCCGCCGCCGCGCACAGTAATCTTCACTTATTGCTTCTGTCCTGGATTTTCTTAGTAATCTTTCGGTCCTGGCAGTGTTTGCTCTGTTGAGCTACGTAGCAAAGTTACAATAATATCCCCCCAGAAAAAGCAGGGACATCCTTCTCACACAAAAGCTTTGGCCTCAATTCACACACAGCTTGCTGCAGCGGTTTTCATTTTGTTATCTGTACAGTGGACAGGGGGCTGCTAAAAAGTCGCCCTCCCAAATTACGGGAAAGGGTCTTCAAAAGAAAATTTTTTTTAAATTTTCCCTAATGTAGGGTCAAAAACACTTAAAGGGGGTTGTCTAAACTGCAAAGAAAAGCTTTTTAGGTTAAAAAACCCTTGCAAAAAAAAAATCATTTTGGCAATATATTCCATTACCAGTGTCCTCCCCTTTTTCCTAGATACCCCTCTTGAGGGGCGGGCATCAGTCCTCAGGCGTTTAATACCCTACAAAAAACCTTTTTAAACTCCCCTTTGATGGGCTTGCCAGCGCTTGGTTACAAATGGGTACAGACCCGGGGCTTCTACTCCCGGCCCTTAGTAGAAAACCAGTAAAACCACCCCCCCTGAATTAAAGTAAACCCCAAGAAAAAAAAGGACTGGAA
Organism: Phyllomedusa bahiana; assembly: GCA_025379985.1. Lineage (NCBI taxonomy): Eukaryota > Metazoa > Chordata > Amphibia > Anura > Hylidae > Phyllomedusa > Phyllomedusa bahiana. Next base: position 114,189 of record JAODAL010004493.1, on the reverse strand, counting down.
GGTAAAAATGAATCAAATTGGGTGGGGAAAACCCCTTTAAAGGGGTTTTTCTCACTACATTTTTTTGCCCCCGTTTTCGGGTTTTCCCATTTTGAATTGGGGGGCCCTTTGTTTACTGGTTTTTTTAAACTGGGCTGCAGTCACCCGGGCCTGCTAAAGGATGCCAGGTCTGAAACCCCAAAATTGCGATCACCCGGCTGGCAGCCTATCGGGAGAGATGCAACAGGTCTGTAGCAAAGGGGAAAACCGGGGCGGCAGCCTTTTAAAGGAGAGATCAAACGGTCTGTACCCTTAGTGACCTGAAAACTGATGCAGCCCAAAACAAAAAGGGGGGTTTATTTAAGGAATGGGGAAAAAGGGACACCTTTTAAATGGACACTATTGCAAAGTACTTGTTTTTTGAAAAGACCCTTTAACAAAAAAAAGGCCAAGGCAATCCTTGTAGTGAGAAAACCCCCTTTTTAAAACCAAAACGCCCTAAAAAATTTAGTTAATGCCCCGGGAAACTTTTTTTTTAAATTTTTTTGTCCCCCTTGCGTTTCAACGTTTGTAATTTTTTTTAAAAAAATTTTCAGTAAATGCGTTGTTTGGGGCCCTTCCGGTTTAAAATTGGGAGAATCTTTACGGGGAATATTTGAAATTAAACAAATAAATAATTGCAGAATTTTTTTTTAAATTTAATTTTTTTTTTTACCCCTTTAAAACATTTCCCCATTTTTAAAATTTTAGGTTAAATAATTTTTTTTTACCCAGGTTTTTACGGTCAATGTGGATATCTAAAATGTAAAAGGGGTTTTTTGGTGGTTTAAGGTTGCACAATTATTTTTTAAATTAATTTTTTTATTTTTTATTTATTTATTTTTTTTTTTTTACACTTTTTTTTTTTTTTTTTTTAAACCCCAAATGAAGGAGAACTGTTTTTTTTTTTTTTTTTTTTTTATAAAAATTAACACTTATTTAAAGATTTAGCATATTCATATTTTCCTAAATACTTTAATAACTGTGTCAGTCGGACACGGGGGAAAGACCCGATGGGGCACTCAGCCCTCCCCTGATCGCTGGCCTATGCAAAAGAAATTATTTTCCCCCCCCAAAATATGCTTTTGTGAACACACCCTCAATAAAACCCCAAGCAAATGTAAAGACCAAAAACCCTGTTAAAGGGGTTGTTAAGAAAATAAAAAATAGATTCAATTGAGATAGGGCTGCTGTAATAAAATATTATTATAAAAAAACAAAGCCTACCTCTCACTTTTCCCCAAAAGAAATGACGCGGCCCGGGGCCTGAGGTTTTTTTTTCTGCTTATTTCCCGGGTTTAAATGAGTCCTCTAAGAAATCGGCTTTCGGCCTTTCGTAAAGGGGCCGTGAAAAGAGCATTAAAAAGGGCAAAAGACGACTATGGGAAGGGTTTATCCTGACTGGAAAAACAACACTTTAAGTGGTCCTAAAAAAAAGGGGGTATTTTCACTTACGGCATAAGGCAGGGGGGCCCAGAAATGCCCCGCAAAATCCGTGCTTTATTTCCTAAAAAGGGGTTTACTGAAAAATGTGGGGGTTTTAAAAGGGAAAAAAATTGAAATGTCATCTATGTGCCTTTTTCATGTTTTTTATGCACATTTTTCATGAGTTTTTTTTTTTACATGTGTTTTTTCGATGTTTTTTCAATGCTTTTATGCATCAAAAAACTCGCGATTTGTGTCAAACAAAATACATGCGTAATGAATGCATTTTTTGCAATCCCCATCGAGTCTCCGTTGTAAAATTTTAAAGCACATAAAACTGCATTTTAGCTTTCAAAAGTGACAAACGAATTATCAACCACAAAACTTCAAGAGTTTTTTTCATTTTCAAACCCTTGGACTTCTGTTTCAATTTAAAAATTCTTGCACAATTTTGACCCCCGCCGTTTTTTTTCCTGCCCTGTTTATATGGCAACCAGTTTTTTTTACTTAAAATTTTTTTAAATTTGCTGAAAACTGACTAAAAAGGGCATAAAAAAAATAAAAAAAGGGACATGCTTTTCCGTTCCGATTTTATCATAAAAATGCCACATATTCCCAATGGTTCATGTTTCCATAAAACAAAAAAAAAAACTATAGGACTTTTTCGGGATTCTTATAAACCCCCCCCCCCCCCCCCCCAAAAAAAAAAAACCAAACCCGGATTTTGGGAACAAAAATTCAAAAAAAAAATATTCATCCCGGGAAATGCAGCAAAATCTTTAACCCAAAGGAAAACCTTCAAAAGGGATTTTTTTTACGGGCCAAAGGCATCCCAAACTGGGGGGGGAACCCTCCACTTTTTGGAAACCTCCCAAAAAACCCCCCATCAATCTAAAAAACAGTAGGAATGATGGGGTTGTGATTTTCCCAACAAGCTGGAGGGTCACAGTTTTTGAGGAAATGTTTTGGTTTTTGTGAGAAACCTTTGATGGGGGGCAACCCAAACCCCTTTTAAAAAATGATGGGGGAAAAAACAACGGGGAGAAAATCTGGGGCTTTATCTTAAAGGAGCCAATGGGCCCCTTATAAAATTTTGGGTATGGCGGCGCAGTTCATTTTTTTTCCCTTTATTTTTTTCAGTAATTTTTGAATTATTTTAAATTTGAAAACCAAAATTAGTAAAATTAAGGAAAAAAATTTAGAAAATTGGCTTATGAAGCTATTTTTTTTTCCCTTTAAAGGCCTTTGGTTTTTTTCACACGGTTTAATTTTCCCAAAAGGGAATTTGTGAGCCGGATTGCACTCACAAACCCGGGCCGGTGAATAAGGGGGGGGGGGACGGGGGGGGGGGGACGCGGCGGGGGGGCCCGCCCCCCGGGGCCAAATAGACAATGCATTTTTTAAGGGCGCGAAACCGGGGCCGAAAAATAATGTCCATGTAAACTTTCTCCCCCCCGCGGGGGGTTTCCCTTTTGAAGTCGGGGGGGGACGGAGCAAAAGGGGGAAAAATCCACTGCCTCTTTTGAGAGAAAATTGGATGACCGTAAATTTAACTCCAGAGGGGTTTGGCCCCCGAAATTTGGAAAAGTGCAAACCCGGGTGGGGAGTAGGGCGCCAATCCGGAAAAAAAAACCCCTGGAAATGCCCCCTTTAAAGGGGGTTTTGCCAAATCTCTTTTTCATCCCTCCTCACCCAAAGCTTTCACTCGTGTGGCTCAAAAAGGGGGGGGGTTTAAAATTTTTTTTAAATTGCAAATCATGTAGAACCCAGCAGGATGACATCACCCAAGGGCCCCCCTTTCCCTGTAGTCAATAGTTTAAAAGGGCCCTTGTTTATGTAAAAGGGGTAGTCGCCCGGGAAGGAAAAATTTTTTGGCCTCCAGGAAACAAGGGGTCCCTAGGTTAAAATCCTCCCAGGGAACCAAACCTGGGGGTTTTTTTTTCCTTTTTTCAATGCACAAACCTGTTTGGGGTTTTTTTTTTTATTATATTTAAACTTTTTGACTAAATTACTTGGGGAGAAAGGGGACAGGGAGTAAAGACAAAACCGGGGGTTTGAACACCCATTAAGCTGCCTGAAAAGGAGGGGGGTGAGGGTCTGAAAATGCCTGGACCAGGACTAAAAAACTTCAAAAAGGCCCGGGTCGAATCCCCTGGAGACAAAGCTGAAACAATGGACCCACTAAAGGAGCAGCTAAAACAAAAAGGGTGCAGAATTTTTTTAAAAAAGAGGGAATGGTAAAAAAGGGTTTTTTTTCCCCATTTTCGGGCCCTCCCACGTCCTTTTTAATTTCATGGCAAAACCCTTTTAATTGTCCAATTTCCATTTTTTTTTGGAAACCAAAAATATAAAAAATTAAAATCTTTTTTTTTTTTAATGTTTTTTATGCCATTTTTTTAAAATATCTTTTTTAAGCAAAAAGAGAAATCACAATCACAAAAAAAAACCCCCCCCTCCCTTCGTGGGGTTTTTTTGAAGAAATAACTGGGCCCATTTGCTCCCCGGGTGTTTTTTCCCATTCCACCTTTTTTCCCAAAAGTTTGACCCGCCTGACCTATGTTTCCGGGTGGGGTTCAATTTTCCCCTTTCCCTGTGCAAAAATAGCTCCCTGTCCAAAATGATTCAGCACACGGGAACGTGCCTTTCCCTGAGAATGGGGAACTAAAAATATTTTTGGGTTTTAAAATGGGTAACCGTTTTTCCCTGGATTGTGTGTGGGGTTTATAAAAACGGAAAACTTTAAAGGTAGAAAATTTAGAAATGGCGGGGGTGTTTGCGGGGCTCCCCTAAAAAATTTTTTTGGGCTGAAGGGGAAACTGAGCCGCATCAGCGTGGGGGCTTTCGGGATTTTTGCTTCTCCCGGGGTTAGATAGGGCCCCCAAAAGCAGTTTGGAAGAGGGGGAAAAAGTATATAATTTTTTGGGAAATTTTTTGGGAATCACATAACCATTAAAAAAACCAAAAAAAAAACCTAAAAATATGTTTACGGGAATAACTGTCCACAAAAGGGAATGCAGCCAAACATACGGGGGAACCAGAGGGCCCAAAAATGATTGGTAAGGGGGCTGTTAAAAATATAATGGCCCTTGAAAGTGACAAAAACCAGGGGGTCACTTAAACTCACAGGATCTCCATTTTGGGTAAAACAAAAGTTGGGCACCCCCAGACACGGGGACTATTTTAAAATAACTGGCCTCAGTCAGTTTAAAAATTTCCTCGGGCAGGTTTTTTTGGCCAAAAAAAAAATCAAATCCAAAATCCTAGGCCCCCCTGGCCACAAACAAACCTAAAAAGGATTCCCTTCTCTTAACCAGGGGTCTGGGGCCCAGCGTGACGAACTGATTTCTCTTACTAGTTTCCTGAAGCCTTCGGGGTTTTCCCTAAAAAACCTGGGAGCCCAAAAGGCCCCCTGCACCGCTCGCTTTTTGCTTTCCATGTACCAACCACCCCCCCCCGGTGTACTTAAAAAAACAAGTTTTTTTTTGGGGCTTTAAAGACCTGCCCTTTGGAACCTTTGAATAGCGGCCCCAGGGCCCCAAAACCACTGGGAGGCCTTTTTTTGGGAGAATCGGCCTAGATGATCAGCTGAGCAGTTATATTAATAATTATCTGACCTGTGGTTACTGACCCAAAATTGCTTGCTTACCCCCCCCGGGGGAGGCCCAGGCCCCCCGGGGCGGCAACATCCCCTTGCGGGGCTTCCCACTGTACAAGACTTAGTGGTAGAGGAAAAATTAAATTCCCTGTGGGTCACCCAAACCACACAGTAAAAGCGGATCCCCTGCCCCCTCGGTTACTTCCCGCAGTGTAATGAAACCCTGCTTTTTGCCCCCTGGGGGAGAAAACCAACAGTGTAGTTAAACTCCCTCAGCCCCCCTATTTGGGGAAAAAACATTTGGGTTTGGTTTGGATGCCCCCTTAAAGGGGGAAACAGCAGGGTTTGCCGCCTTTACCCCCCTTGGTCACAAAACCGGGGTAGTTGGGAGGGCCCTTAGTGGAAACAGCAGGGTTCCCCCTAGCCCCGGGGTAAAAAAAAACAATGTAGTTGGAAGCCCCTTAGTGCCCCACCCCAAATGGGTTTGCGTGCTAGCCCCTGGTCCATTTAAAAAATTAAATTGGTGGAGGGCCCCTTAGGGGGCCACGGGAAAAGGTTTGGGCTCTACCCGTGGTCACTAAACAGGGGTAGTGGGGAAATGCCCTTAGTGGGGACAGCAGGGTTTTGTTTGTTTAGCTCCGGTTTAAAAAAAAACACTGTTGGGGTTATGCCCCTTAGGGGGCCAGCTTTGGTTGTTGCATCCCGGGGTCCCCAAAAACACTGTAGGTGGATGGCCCCTTTAAATTCCCACAGCAGGGTTTGCTGCTGGCCCCTGGTCACTAAACAGGTAGTGTGGAAATCCCCCTTTTTAGTGCCACAGCAGGGTTTTTGCTGCTCAACCCCCCTTTGGTCACTAAAAAAGTTTTAGTTGGATGCCCCTTAGGGCACAGCATGGTTTCCCCCAAAGCTAGCCCCCGGGTTAAATAAACAGGTAGTGGGGAATCCCCCTTAGTGGAACAGCTTTGGTTTGCGGGCTAGCCCCTGGTCACTAAACATTGTAGTGGGGAAATCCCCCCTTAGGGGCACACAGGGTTTGCCGCTATTCCCCTGGTCTTAAACAAGGGTTTTGGGGAATGCCCCTTTAGGGGCCACAGCAGGGTTTTGCTGCTAGCCCCTGGTAAAAAACCCCAGTGTAATTTTGGATCCCCCTTATTTGCCACAGCTGGTTGCTGCGGAACCCCCCCTGGCACAAAACAGTGTAGGGGGAAATGCCCCTTATGGCAGCATGGGTTGTTGGTTTGGCCCCGGTCACTAAAACCCCTGTATTGTAAAATGCCCCTTAGGGGCCCCCGGCATGGTTGTTGCTAGCTCCTGGTCACTAAACACTGTAGTGTGGATGCCCCTTAGTGGCACAGCATGGTTATTGCCGGCCCCTGGTCACTAAACAGTGTGGTGTGGAGGGCCCCTTAGTGGGCAAAAGCTTTGGTTTTGCTAGCTCCGGGGTCACTAAAAAACGTAGGTTTTGGTTTCCCCCTTTGAGGGGCACAGCTGGGTTTATTGGGGGCCCCTTTTCACTAAACAGTGTAAAGTGGGACCCCCCTTTAAGTGGCACAGCAGGGGTTTTTTTGCTAGCTCCTGGTCACTAAACTTTGGGTTTTGTGGATCCCCCTTTAAAGGGGGCACAGCAGGGTTTTGCTGGCCCCTGGTCACTAAACCCGGAAAGTGTGGATGCCCCCTTATTCCCAACGCATGGTTCGCAAAGCCCCTGGTCAAAAAACAGTGTAGTGTGGATCCCCCAAGTGGATTTGCCATGGTTCCCCTAGCCCCCTGGACACTAAAAAAAGGTAGGGGTGGATCCCCCTTAGTGGGCACAGAAATGGTTCGCTAGCCCCTGGTCACTAAAAAAAAGGAAAAAAAAAAAAAAAAAAAAAAAAAAAAAAAAAAAAATGGTGGATCCCCCTTGTGGCACAGCTTTGGTTTGGGCCGCAAAGCCCCTGGTCACTAAACAGTGTGGTGTGGATGCCCCTTAGTGGCACAGCATGGTTGCCGCTAGCCCCTGGTCACTCAACAGTGTAGTGTGGATGCCCCTTAGTGGCACAGCATGGTTGCTGCTGGCCCCTGGTCACTCCATGGCGCAATGTGAATGGTGCCATCCCCTGGTCACTCTATGATGTAGCGCGATTGCTCTGCCAGTCACCTTTCTGTATCTCCTGGTTTCCCCCCCCTTCTATATCTACTTCCTTTATATTTGCAGATGTTACCGTTTGAAGTCGCCCAGATAATCCCCCGTGACTACTTACAGGCTTGAATCGCTGACATGTACCATGTTGTCTGCAGCCACCTACACATCTCAAACGTGCCAGGAATGGTGATTTCACTGTGACTGGGAAGAAGCTGGTTTATGTGCTTTATGAGCCGCGCTCCTTATAATTATTTCCTAGATACCTCTAGAGCCGAGCTGGCTGGTATTTCTCTCTATCAGCCTTCTTCATTGGAGGCAGACTGCTGGTGCCTTGTTCCATCTTCAGAGGCTCTGACCTCATGCGCCACTGATCAATTGGCCCGGCTCCTCCGATATTGGAAACTCCATCTAGTAATACTTAATACAGCGCAGTGTGTTTGTGCCTCTCTAATGCTTCTTTTATGAAGTCCTCTTGTGAAACAAGCTGGTAATTGGAGCTGGTTTAAGCCCAAAGAGGAGCAAATCCTCAAAGGACCCATGTGCATGCTGGGCTCAGGGGCATGGTTGGCCTGGGGTTGCTTTTAAGGCTATGTTCACACGGGGTAATTTCGGAGCGCATTTTGCCGCGTATTTGCGGTCTAATACGGGCAAGATGCAAATTACGGTAATCCATAGCTCTCATAGAGAACTATGGATTACACCTCCTCTTCCCGCTCGGAGAGATAAGCGACATGTCAATTACTTGCGGCAACTATGCGAGTAATGAATGTCAATGGGACCGGCGGGCTGCCCCCCACCCCGCGCCGTGGGAGTACGCACGTATTAGCATGAGGTCCCGAAACGCACGATGTCCGCGTCGCAGTACATAGTGTGTACATACCCTAAGGGAGAGAAGTAGAAAGCAAGAGGTAGAGTGCAAAAGTCATGTACAGTAGCTGTAGGGCGGACCCTGCAATTCAATTGCCTCCTATGGCGGACCCCGCGGATCACCCCTGACATCCCCGTCTGATGCTAAGCTGGCTGCAGTTGATAGGGAAGCAATGCTAATGTAGTGCTGCTGCCTTCTTATTCTCAAGATTAGTACAGGCCCCAGAGGTCAGACAGCACCAGTCATAACCTAAAGAGGTTTTCTCACTACAAAGATTAGCTTTCAGCATGTGGGGACAGGTAATGGAAGACTTTTTTTTTATTTTACTTTATTCATTAGTGCACATATGTTTCTCTCGTTACCTGACCATAAGAGAGAGCTGGGACGATTGTCACCATGGTCAGAGAGCTCACTCCCAGCAGACTAATTATCTCTAACAAGATTTTTTTTTTTTTTTTTTTAACAAGATTAGTTTTTGTTTACAGATAAGCACTTGTTTTCACTTTGTTTACTGAAGATTAGCTCCCCTGCACTTGCGTCTTTGGCATATTTAGCTCCATTATAACTAGCTGAGACATTACAATTACTTCTGTAGAACCACCAAGACCAGAGTGAAAGAAAAGTTGCCTGTGGCTGTGAAGGTGCAGGGTGAGAGAACCACTTAAATGGCATATCCCCTTACTATGCCATTACTATACAAGAGGGAAGTTTAAAGCAGTTGTCTCCCTCCATCGATTCATCTCACCTCAGTCCTGTTTTCTTGGTTTCATTTTGAATTCAGGGGCGTGTTTACTGGCTTCCACGAGGCTGCAGTAGAAGCCGGGTCTGTAGCTATAGCAACCAGTGCTGGCAGCCTATCCAGAGACATCAAACAGGTCTGTAGCTATAGCAACCAGTGCTGGCAGCCTATCAGGAGAGATCAAACAGGTCTGTAGCTATAGAAACCAGTGCTGGCAGCCTATCTGATTGCTCCAAGCTGCTGTCTGACCATGGCAAGTCTTCTCTCTAGCACAGAAGCTTTGTTTATCTTAGTTAATGACAAGTTTTAAACCTTAGAGCTTTGTAGCCTTCTGCACTACAGGTTATAAACCACCTGCACTCATGTCACTGTAACAGAAATAGCTCGGAATAGCAGAGCTGATATGCCAGTCACTGCTATAGAAACACCCACAGCCTGACCAGGAAGTGTGAGCCCGAAGCTGGCTGTGGCTCAGTGAAACAGCATGGTGAGAGAGCCCCTTTAACAATCAGGTTATTTCCTTTCCTTTTTTTTTAATGTAGTCCTGTTGTGTTTTTCTTTTTTTTTCCCCCCGATAACCCTTTTGATGTTAGAAGTTCATAGACCTGTGTGAAATGGGGAAAAAAAATATAGATTAAAGCCCCAAATCACCAGTTTCGGTTTGACCGTCAGGCTGTTTGATGTAAATATGACTCCCCCTGACTTTGAATTTTGTCGCCCAATTTTATTTAGGGTATTGGAATTTCGTTGGAGCTATGCCATGTCCAGGTGTGTCTGGCAGCAGCTTTCTGTCTTCTCTCCAATTAATTTATAGGTTTGCATATATATTGAGGGGGTTGGGAGTGAGGAACTGTTCAGTGGTTTTTCACTAAAATATAGGAGGCAGGACTCTGCCCCGGGCAGTCTGCATTAGTTTCCTTGTTGAAATTTCACTACAAAGAATCCCTTTCAACATGTAGGGAACACTAAATGAAGACCTTTTTCAAATATATTGCGTTGTTCATCTTTTGTTTGTTAAGGAGCTACAAGTGATTTTATCACCTTCTGAGGGCTCTCAGGTTTCCCAAGTGACCGACCTCTGTACTCCTTATCCCCTGCAGTTTGTTCTGTCTGATAGCAGGGAGTGATGTCATCACACAGGTCGAGGCCAGCAGTGAGAGCTTGTGTGTTATCTGATCTTTCAGACAAAAGACAGTAAATTACTCTGCTGTTTACATGAGCTCAGAAGTTTCTCTGGACCTCAGAGAAGGTAGTTTATTTAATTTAGACTAATACACAGAGAAGTCTGAATACAGGGAGCTCATATGCTAATTACAGACAGCTTGACCAGGAAGTGACAGAGCCAAGCAGCATTATTTCATTAATGCATCCTATGAAACTTTGAGATGAGACAACCCCTTTAAGGGCGAGACAAACGCGTTCTCGGCGCGGACATGTCGGTGTTTGGGCCAAATGTATTATTGGTATTTTGTATTTGGTATGTTGTGGGTTTTGAGAGAATGCTGCAACAGGAAAAATATCCTATTTTCTTGACGTTGGAAAGAATGACTTGAATTCTGTAAGCAAACGGGCAAGCTGCAACTGGTTTCAGTGACGAGCAGGAGAAACTATTACAATCTGTGGGCAAAGTGATTGCAACTTACTCAGCATATAGTCCTTGTAGATGTGAATTGTCCTTTTGTAAAATACATCTCCATATCCAATTCTGGCAAAAATGATGGCAAAAATAGCGCAGCGTGCCTTAAAGGGGTTGTCTCACTACATCGATCCATCTCACCTCAGTCCTGTTTTCTCTGTTTCACTTTGAATTCAGGAACTTGTTTACTGGCTACTATTGCCCTGTAATGACAAGCTGCTGAGGACACCAGGTCTGTAGCTATAGCAACCAGTGCTGGCAGCCTATCATGAGAGATCAAACAGGTCTGTAGCTATAGCAACCAGTGCTGGCAGCCTGTCATGAGAGATCAAACAGGTCTGTAGCTATAGCGACCTGAGGAGCTGATGCAGCCCATACAAGAGGGGATATCTCGGAATAGGTAGGACACTGTTAATGGACACACATTGCAAAGTGACTTGTTTTCACGTGTGTGTGTGTGTATTTTATACTCTTGTATAGAATTAGTTCCCTGAAGGGTGTTGAATCCAAAATGGGGCCACTTGGCACAACCAACAGGGCACCCACCAAATTGTGCCTTGCAAAAGAACCAAATATGGGCTCCTGCCTTTGACACCCCGCCATGCGCCCAGAACAAGCAGTTTACACCCACGTATAGTGTAGTGCCGAATGTGAAAGAAATTGCAGAATATATTTTGAGGTGCTTTTTTTCCAGGATTCTTTAAAAATGAAAATATCAGCTAAAATTTTCTGATAAATGAAATTGTGAAACACCTTTGGGGTCAATGTACTCATTACACCTCTGGATATAGTCCTTAAAGGGGTTGTCTCACTACATTGATTCATATTACTGTTGGTTCTGTTTTTTTGGTTTCATTTTGAATTCAGGGGCGTGTTTACTGGCTTCTACTAGGCTGCAGTAGAAGCCAGGTCTGTAGCTATAGCAACCAGTGCTGGCAGCCTATCGGGAGAGATCAAACAGGTCTGTAGCTATAGCGACCTGAGGAGCTGATGCAGCCCATACAAGAGGGGATATCTAGGAATAGGTAGGACACTGTTAATGGACATATATTGCAAAGTGACTTGTTTTCACGTGTGTGTGTGTATTTTATACTCTTGTTGTATAGTATAGTGTAGGCTCCTGTGCTATTCCATATTTTGTGATATACAAATGTATTCCTCCCAAGCGGAGGGTAAAAAGAAGTACTTGGCCTCATTGGGGCAATTTAGTCCTATGGATACCTATGTTTAAATCTGGTAATTTTTGATTATTCAGTAATAAAACAAGTTGACAATACACAGGGTACATTCATGCTTATGGACATGTGTAGTGACTACGCCAGCAGCTTTGCCAGCACTAAACAGACATAAGCGTGCTGTGTAGATGGCCGTGGTGGAGCAGAAGATTTAGGACACCCTTGTTGGTTTATTTTATCAGGAATAAGAGTAGAAACTGCACCAACCTGCTCTAAGTTAGTAAGAACCATCAGAATACATTACAAAATGTATCTTAAAGGGGTATTCTCACCACGCTGTTTCACAGAGCCACAGGCAGCTTCAGGCTTCTACTTCCTGTTCCAGCTGTGGGTGGTTTTAAAGTCGTGATTGGCAAACCATCTCTGCTATTTGTAGCTGAGCCTATTAAAAGGACATAAGTGCAGGAGGTTTGTAAACTGTAGTGCACAAGACTACAGAGCTGTATAGGGTTTAAGCATGTCAGTAAACAAGCTCATTTAAAGGGGTTTTGCCAGGACGTGCCTGATCTGCTAAGAATCAAATGTAAACAAGCCACACTGAGCTAAGAGAGAGAGAGACACAGCCAGAGCACAGAGCCATGCATAAGGGATCGTGTGAAATGTTCACTCAAATAATCACACTACAACTAGTGGATTCTGAATACAAAAGGCACACCTTTTTCCCACAGCAGCTTGAAAGCTTCTTCATGTTCCCTGTCGATCAGGATAAAGTCAGGATCTACTCAGATAATCACACTAACAAACTAGTGGGGTTCTGTATACAAAAGACAACATATTTCTACCGGTGCCTTGAAAGCTTCTCAGCTCCCTCTCATCAATAAGGTGTTCCTGCGCAAGCCCGCCAGCAGCTCTTGTCAGGTCATATCTAAAGAAGCTTTATAAGTAGAGCCATGCATAAGGGATCGTGTGAAGTGTTCACTCAAATAATCAAACTACAACTAGTGGATTCTGTATACAAAAGACAAGACCTTTTCTCCACAGCAGCTTGAAAGCTTCTTCATGTTCTGTCATCAGATAAAGTAAGGATCTACTCAGATAATCACACTAAAACTAGTGGATTCTTTCTACAAAAGACAACATATTTCTACCCGGTGCCTTGAAAGCTTCTTCAGCTTCCTCTCATCAGATAAGAAGTGTTCTCTGCACAAGCCCGGCCAGCAGCTCTTGTCAGGTCGTATCTAATAGAAGCTTTGAAGTAACCAAGGGCAGGTAAGGAAGGCTGTAGCTCTGACTGCAATTTTTGTAATCACATATATTTAGAAAAGTGATTAAATACCCATTTTGGAGGATCTCACGTCAACATTACATCGTGGCAAAACCCCTTTAAGATAACAGCAGGGAGTAAATCATGATGTGGCCACTGCTGTAGCCTGTAAAAGCAGAGAGGGGGCTTGTATCTAGGGAAGCTTGTCTGCAAAAGTAGGAGATAAGATCTGCTCCTAACTCGGATGAGAAGCAAAATCAGAGGAGCAATGTATTTGGTAATAGTCTTGAGTTACCTTTGCCTACATGTTTAAAGCTAATGAGTGAAATGGGAATATACCTTTTATCAATCCATCCTGATCATTGTTGAAGCCACGATGGATGGTCTTGCATGCCTTACGTAACGGCCATCTTCATGTGCGTTACATAGATTTTTCCTTTTTACTTTGTGTAAAGCCACTTTATTGCTGTGATTTGGCACTTAGGAGCTGGTGGTCATACGCAGCCAGAAGAATGTTAAGCTATTTAAGTACTTTAATCTGAAAAGCGTTGGCAACTGTGAGCTGCTTGTTGTTCAGGCTGTATCCCTCGTGTATTTGACATCATGATCATTTTTTCGGAGTAGAACTATTGAGCCTCTGTTGGGTAGATACCTTCCTGCTCCAGTTCCTCTGGCTTCGTGTCCGCTCTAGGTAAAACATCTGCCTGTTTTCCAGACTCCCCTGTACACAGTTTGCGATATTCCCCCACTTTTAGGGCTCAGATGATGTTCACCAGCGCTGGTCCCTCCGAGAAAATACATGGAATACACCAGTATTGTAATCCTGGAGAAGCCCTTTAAAGGGGTTTTGCCACAAAGTAAATTTGACGTGGGAAGCTTGCAAATGAAATAACAAGCATTTTCACCATTCATTATTATTAAAAAATTCTGCACCGCTTTTGTTTTAGCTGCTTCTTTAGTGATCCATTGTTTACAGCTCATCTCCAGGGGATACGACCAGGGATGAGAGCTCCTCAGTCCTGGTCGCACATGCTCAGACCTCTCCTCTCCTCTCAGGCAGCTACTGAGTGTTCAAACCCCAGGTGCTGTCATTCTACTGCAGTCCTCTGTGTTCCTTAGTAATTAGTCAAACAGTGCAAATAAAAAAAAAGAAAACTCAATAAGATATGTGCATTGGTTAAGAGAAAAAAAAATCCACAGGTTTGGTTCCTGCAGGGATTTGAACCTAGGACCCTTGTGCCTGGGGGCAAAAACTTTTACCTCTCAGCTACTCGCAATGCTTTACATAAACAGACCTTTCTTTGAGTACAGAGAGGAAAGGCCTGGTGATGTCATCCTGCTGGGTCACATGATCTGCAATTCAAACAAATCACACACGCCCCCTTCTGAGCACACGGAGCTGGATGCAGGAGGTATGAAATGAGATTGTGGCAAAACCCCTTTAACTTTACCTTCAGCATTTAAAGGGAACCTGTCGTTCTAGAGCAGGAACTACGGAGCAGACAGAGCTATGGTTTCCTGCCTTTTACTCTTGAGTATCTGGCAGGAGGTAATGCCAGCATCATTATTTCAGCCCCCGGTTAAAATGTGCCTGGCAGTGTTGGAGTGCGTTCACACTGACCATTTTAAACGCTATACATTTCAGTGCAGAGTGCGGGATCCACATGTAAAATACACGCTGCTTCAATGCAGATTTTAGATGCGGATTTTCAGCTGTAAATGTTTGACGCTGAATGTGGAGGCTGATTTTCTGAGTGGATCTTCTATGGGTACCGGCCCTGCCTCATGAAGTGACACTACGGTTTATTTTGTGGTGGCTTACCTTTTAGGAGAGCGCAGTCTGATGTGTATTACTACAGAGTTCTGTCCGGCTTCACATCTGCGTTGGCGCCTTCTTCATAGAGCCATACAATACATGGAAATCCCTAAAGAAGCATTTATGCTATCTATAATACATGAAAAAAACTTTGAGATTCTTAGTTCACACGTTTTGATAAAAAAAAAGCTTAAGCCGCCCCCGGCTTACAATGGGATCTCAATGTGGTTGGTCCTACGCTATCTTTACCTCTCACTAGAGCCAAATTCAGACTTCTCATCGGGTCAACCGACCTCCATAATCCAGAGAGAAAAAATAAGACGCGTACTCCCGCGGCTCAAGGGGGGGCGGCAGCCCGCCAGCCCCATTGACAGTCATTACTCGCTTTGTAGTAGGGCAACAGTAGGATTCGATAGTCTAGGTTCCTGGTGGGGGCGCCCTTATCGGGGCGGTCACCTCGCTTTTATTGGCTAGGTAGTGGTAGTATTCTTTGTTAGGCATAAGAGTAAGGATTGCTTAAGTATTTTTATTTTAATGATATATTAATAAAGTTATAATTTTTTAATTGGTCCTAGGTATACATTTTTGAATGTGGTTTTCTCTAACATGCACACATGCTTAAAGTGAAAGTGAAAAAGTCGGTCTTTGTGCGTCATTGTTAAATTGTGGAGATAAAAAAAAATAAAAAATCACATGGTTTCTTGCACCGGTTATAATGAACGGTTGTGCTGAGCTATCTCAGCTGGTTTTGTCCTTCGCCGTGTGAACGCACCCTTGCGGTATGTTGACATGGGGTAATTTCGGCGCGCATTTCGTGTCGTATTTGCGCTCTAATACAGGCGAGATGCGCCCCAATCATTACGGTAATCCACAGTTCTCATAGAGAACTATGGATTACGCCTCCTCTCCCCGCTCATACAATACGATCGTACTGTACGCGCGGGGAGATAAGCGACATGTCAATTATTTGCAGCAAATACACCCTGCAGGTAATGAATGTCAATGGAGCTGGCGGGCTGCCGCCCCCCTTGCGCCGCGGGAGTACGCGTGTATCAGTGCGACTCCCGTACACCCTGCGTATACTGTACGCCCCGCAATTACGCCGTGTGAACATAGCCTTAGATTCCCCCTTTAAGCATGACCAGTTTGGGATTTGTATGTGAAGTAGCATTTATTAGCTTCCTGGTAGGTTCATAATGCTGTCATGTAAGGCTGGCGGCTTCCTTGTTCGTGATGTAGCGTTATATGGGGGGGGGGGGGGGTTGTATAGTCGTCTGGAATTTGTAGCCTTGTAGTTTCCTACTGCTGCTATATAACAAACAATCGGCATGTTTTTCCTCCGTCTGAAGCTCAGGCTATACTGCTGCTCGACTTGCCAGCGGTCTGACAGCTGTAGCTATTGTTTCTAAGCTCCATTCATAGCAGCCATTGTTGGGTCTAGTCGCCAGGAAGCCTTTCAGAAACCAGGCTCGGCTTGTGAAATGCTGTGTGTTTCCCGAAGACAAATCCGCTTCTCCAAGTTCCAGATAACGGGGAAAGTCTATTGAGATATGCCTGATGAGATGGCTTGCTTTGCTTCCCTGCATTGGGCATATGTCATGCAGGGCTGTGGAGTCGGAGTCGGTGCCTATTTTGCAGGAGTCGGAGTCGTCATAAAATGGACCGACTCCGACTCCCAAAATATATAATAAGTTGGTCCAGTTAGTTTGATGCAGTGCAAAGAGCAATTTTAGATACAGTCATCTTACCTATCTTCTACATAAATGTGACTTCCAGGCTCAATATCTCACCATCCACTACAGCTTTGTACATGAGGCTACTGTAATTTTATATACAGTAATCTTAACGATCTTCTACTTATTTGTTAATTGCAAGTATTTAGCATCTGCGTAGTTCTGAAGATTCTTTCCTGTAACTGCATTGTTACTGTTTTGCTCCGAAAAATCAAAATGTTAATTTTTATTATTTTGTTAGTATTTGGGAAATCCACCTTTGAATTCAGAGACTCCACAAATGTTCCTGCAGCGTTTTGCATATTTACAATTTTTTTGTGTTCTAAAGTCATGTCCAATAAATATATTTTACACTGACAAGCAAAATGGTAACAATGTTTTGAACTTGTGACTTTCAGGCTCCATATCTCACCATCCACTACAGCTTTGTACATGAGGCTACGGTAATTTTATATACAGTCATCTTATTTATCTTGTACATAAATTAGACTTACTAGTATTTAGCATCTGCTTAGTTCTGCAGATTCTTTCCTGTAACTGCAATTGTTACTGTTTTGCTCCTAAAAATCAAAATGTTAATTTTTATTATTTTGTTAGTATTTGGGAAATCCACCTTTTGGTTTTCAATACTGCCTGAATCCTTCTGGGCTCTGGATCAGATTCAAGCATATCTTGACCAAAATCTGATCCCAGGTCTCTTCCACACATTCCCAATGTTGGTGCAGACTGGACTTGGATACAAATACAGCTTTTACTTCAACTCTACCCACAAGTGTTCAAAAGATCAAAACATTGTTACCCTTTTGCTTGTCAGTGTCTGTTCTACCTAAATAGCTTGATTATTGTATCATAAGGTGATAAACAGCCGGATGTTACCATTTTACTACAGTAAAGTTATCACTTAAACATGCGCCGTGTATGAGGGAGTCGGAGGTTTGGGAAATTGAGGAGTCGGGGCTTTGGCTTGCCGACTCCACAGCTCTGATATCATGCCTATTTGTGTGCAGTATGGGAAGTTGAGATGATCTTCAGACATAGGGGGATACAAACACATCTGGTCTGGAGGAGAATTCATTACATAGGGATGGATCATAGCACCAGCTGTGTAGTGAGAGAGGCTTTGGGAGAAGCGTTCCTGATCTTGCAGTACGGCGCCATCCTTGCCGTCATAAGGCCGTGTGCATAGGCTGTAAGGGAAATGACTGAGTGCACATAGCGGTAGGACCTGTCATCCTCCAATTTTAGCAGCTTATGGGTGTAATGTTATAAGTTATGCTGATTTTTGTGATCTACTGCTCTGACAGATCGGTCGTCAGCACAGCATGTATTTTGGAGAGAATGCTAAATAAAATAAAATAAAAAAAAAATCAAACGCAAGGAGCGACCTCATATACTGTAAGGGCTTGTTCACACAGCGTTTTCACTCCGTGTTACAAGCACTTTTTAGGACCGACGGGACGGACCCGGATCTAAACAATTGGCAGTGAGATTATCATGAAGAAGATGCAGCGGGGTTCACATGAGAGATCGCCGCTGCGTGTTCCCCTCCTGCCTCCATGACATGCAATTCTTTCAAAGAGGGAGCCGACAGGCAGAGGGAACACGCAGCGGCGATCTCTCATGTGAACCCCGCTGCATCTTCTTCATGATAATCTCACTGCTAATTGTTTAGATCCGTCCTGTCGCTCCCAGAGACGGATCTAAAAAGCGGATGTAACACAGAGTGGAAACAACGTGTGAACAAGCCCTATGGCTGCATTCACACAGCAATGGACAAAATCTGCAAGGTTTTGGTCTCGGCAGAACAGTCCATCCCAACCGGTTTTTGGACGTTTACAAAAACCGGTCCTTTTTTTTTGGTGGCTTTCGTTTTTTGAACTTTTTTTTTGTCTCTGATTTCGTCCAGGGTTTTAAGCAGTTTTTTTTAAGCAGAAAAGTGTACGGATTGCAAAAACCGCCCAAAAACTGCGCACAAAACCGTTCACTCGCTTTCCGCTCGGTTCCCATTGACTTCAATGTTAATTTTCTGTCTAGAAACTGAGCAGAAGAGTGAATATGTTGTAAGTTTTTCGGACCGCTGGCAGTGTGAAAAAATCGTCCGGCAGAAAATCCGTGCAGTGTGGACTGCTGAACAGATTTTCTATTAAAGTCTATGGGAAGCGTTGCTCGTCGGTTTTCAGATGGTTTCTAAATCTGCAAACCATCTGAGAAACCGACCAATAAAGCATGCGGTGTGGACGGGCCCTATGTCGGTAAGGAAAGAGTGGACAGAGCTCATCTGAAGATGACCTGATGTAGAAGGGGTATAGAAGCGTCTCGGTTTATGCTCCGCAAATTACATAAGGTACCTGAAACATGATGAATAAACCGCTCCTTCATAAAGGGAATCGGTTTCCAATTTTTTTAGCCATTTTTCGATTGTAGGTGTAGACTTTTTTTTTTTTCCCCGTTCTCTTGTCTGTATAGGGTTATGGGAGCAGCCCTCTTCCCCCAAGCCGCTTTTAACAGTGTTTAGAGAGCTGCTTTACAGCAGCATCATGAGCATAGGAGCCTGTGAACAGGAGCAGACCCATTGACTTCTATAGGAGAGTTTTCTAGCCACGATCTGGAAAGAAGTGTGCGGGGAGAAGGTTAGCTGTAACGATTTCCTACTGTGACTGGTGGATCCTGTGTTGTCTATGTCACCTTTCAGTGTAATCCTGTCTGTGCTGATAATGAGGAGACTGCTAAAAAGTTTTCTCTAAAGGAAGTGTCAGACTATTAGATTGCGTTTACACGGCAGAGACCAAATACCGGTTAGGAAATACCGACTGGTGTTTGGTCTTTTTTTTGGCATATAAGGGGACAGCTTTTGTCCATGGTTTGCGGATTTAAGCCGTCCCCCCTTCACACCCACATGTTCATGTACCGCCTGAAAACCGGCCGGAAGAATGAACATTTTCTAAGTTTTTCGGAACGCCAGCAGTGTCAAAAACTGTGGTGTAAAATCCGTGCGGTGGGGACTGCTGCACGCATTTTCTATTTAATTTAATATAAAAGGTTGACAGTCGCTTTACAGATGGTTTTCAAATCCAAAAAACGTCTGTAGAACCGACTGAAAACCTGTGCCCTGGGGACAGGCCCTTATTAGGCCTAGTGCCGTGGGGACATGCCCTTATTAGGCCTAGTGGTCAAAGTGAAAACTGCAAGATTTTTTCAAAATTAGTAATATGGAAAGATTTAAAAAAAAAAAAAATACAACCAAAAATTCTTTAAAAATGTATTAAACATGAAACGTGTTGAGCAATAACTTATTTTCTGATGACACACAGGACAGATTTTACATGGTCAGTGGGAACTAAATCTGAACTAAAATTTGCAGATTTTTCCTGCAGCTATCGCCCTTTTTTTTTCTCATTAAAAGGGTGTTCTCACCATAGACTATCAATAGAATATGCCATGAAAGTCTGCTAAGCGTCTCAAGTCTGAGACCTGCACCCATCTTGTGAATGGAACCCAAAAGTATTGTCTGGAAATAGAGAGGCGGTCACGCTTGGGCACAACTCTCCATTTTGTTCTATGAGAGTTATGAGTACACCCGAGCACACTGCTCATCTGTACTCTAAACTCCCATAGAACGGGATGGAGAGTCGTGCGCAAGCGTTCTCCGTTCGGAGAGGCGATTTTTGGGGTTCAGTTCCCGAGATAAGTGCAGGTCACAGAGGTGGGACCCGCACCTATCACACTTTGGTGGCATATTTGATATATATACGCGTGTGTGTATGTATATATACATATATATGTGTGTGTGTGTGTGTGTGTATGATATATATATATATATATATATATATATATATATATAATGTTTTTTTTTTATACACACACATACATATATATATATATATATACACATGCACACATCAGTGTAGAAGAGTCTGCAGTAAAAAAGACACAGTGAATCCGAGCCATGTGTTTCCATCCTAGCCTCCCATGGCAGCCCCAGCATAGCACCAGCAGTAGCCGTCTCGCAGCTTCATACCTTGCCCTCACATTTGAGCTCACGCACTATTTCCCTTGGGAGTGGCCAAAAAAGGCTTCGTTCTCTGTTGTCAGGAAGTGGGTTTTTGTTGACTTGATTGTAAAAATGTTCTGATTTCAGTCTTGTGCTCATTGAGGAGCAGTTTGTTTTTAGGAGGTGAGCTGGTCCCGGAGTATGTGTCACACTGTTCTGCTTTGCCTGGAAAGGAAATGAGTCAGTCATAACAGAATGAAATAGTTACTGGTTGTTCTTAGACAGACATGAATGTGAAGTTTTGCACAACACGTCTTGTGAAAGCAGCAGCGTAATTTGCCGTTGCTTGTGCTGCAGGCACTGATGGTGCAGGTCACGGGTCTCGATGCACCCGCCTGGCTCGCTGCAGGTTATGGGTCTGGATGCACCCGCCTGGCTCGCTGCAGGTTACAGGTCTGGATGCACACGCCTGGCTCGCTGCAGGTTACTGGTCTGGATGCTCGCGCCTGGCTCGCTGCAGGTCACGGGTCTGGATGCGCCCGCCTGGCTCGCTGCAGGGCACGGGTCTGGATGCACCCGCCTGGCTCGCTGCAGGTTACAGGTCTGGATGCGCCCGCCTGGCTCGCTGCAGGTTACAGGTCTGGATGCACCCGCCTGGCTCGCTGCAGGGAACCGGTCTGGATGCGCACGCCTGGCTCGCTGCCTGTTACAGGTCTGGATGCGCCCGCCTGGCTCGCTGCAGGTTACAGGTCTGGATGCACACGCCTGGCTCGCTGCAGGGCACGGGTCTGGATGCACCCTCCTGGCTCGCTGCAGGTGACGGGTCTGGATGCGCCCGCCTGGCTCGCTGCAGGGCACGGGTCTGGATGCACCCGCCTGGCTCGCTGCAGGGCACGGGTCTGGATGCACCCGCCTGGCTCGCTGCAGGTTACAGGTCTGGATGCGCCCGCCTGGCTCGCTGCAGGGCACAGGTCTGGATGCACACGCCTGGCTCGCTGCAGGTTACAGGTCTGGATGCACCCGCCTGGCTCGCTGCAGGTTACAGGTCTGGGCCCCCCGCCTGGCCCCTTTGCAGGCAGGGGTCTGGAGCACCCGCCTGGCTCGCTGCGGGGTTTACAGGTCGGATGCCCCCCCCTGGCTCGTTTGGGGTTTACAGGCTGGATGCGCCCCGCTGGTCCGCGGGGCACGGGTTGGATGCCCCGCCGGGCTGTCAGGTTACGGTCGGGATGGCCCCCGGGCTCTGAGGTTTACAGGTCGGAGCGCCCGCCTGGCCGCTGCAGTGCAGGGTCGGATGCGCCCGCTGGTCGCGCAGGGCCGGGTCTATGCACCCCCCGGGGCTCCTGCAGGGCCCGGGGGTCGGATACCCCCTGGCTCGCTGCGGGTTACGGTCGGATGCACCCCGCCTGGCTGCTGAAGGTTACGGTCTGATGCACACGCGGCTCCTGCGGGCAGGGGGTTTTTGCGCCCCCGGGCTCGCTGCAGGGCGGGGGTCTATGCACCCCCCTGGTCCTGAGGTTACGGTCGGAGCGCCCCCGCCGGGTCGCTGCAGGGCAGGGGGTTGGATTGCCCCGCCGGGCTCGCTGCAGTTACGGGTCTGGAGAAACCCCCTGGCTCTGCGGGGCACAGGTCTGGATGCACCCGCCGGGGCTCCTGCAGTGCACGGGTCGGAGCGCCCCCGCCTGGCCCCGCTGCGGTTAAAGGGGTTGGATGCACCCCCCTGGCTGCTGCGTGCAAGGGTCGGATGCGCCCCCCCCGGGTCCTGCAGGGGGGGGTTTTTGGATGCGCCCGCCTGGCTCCGCGTGCCGGGTTGGATGCGCCCCGCGGCTCCTGCGGTTACAGGTCGGGTCACCCCCGGGTCGCTGGGGTTACGGGTCTGGATGCACCCGCCGGGCTCGGCAGGGCAGGGCTATCCCCCCGCCGGCTCGTCAGGTTACAGGTTGGATGCACCCGCCGGGCTCGCTGCGGTTAGGGTCTGGATGCCCCGCCGGGCCGGGGGGCCCCGGGTCTGGATGCACCCCCGGGCTCGTGCAGGGCAAGGTCTGGATGCACCCCCTGGCTCCGCAGGTTACGGGTTTTTTGCCCCCCCCCGGGCTGCTCAGTCAGGGGGCTGGAGCCCCCCCCCGGCCGCTGCGGGGCACGGGTCTGGATGCACCCCCGGGCTCCTGAGGGCAAGGTTGGTGCCCCCCCGGGCCGCTGCGGGGCACGGGTCTGGTCACCCCCGGGCTCGCTGCAGGGCAGGGGTTGGATGCCCCGCCGGCCCTGCGGTTAAAGGGCTGGTTTGCACCCCCCTCCTGCGGGTTACGGGTCGGGAGCGCCCGCCTTCGCTGAGGGCACGGGTCTATGCACCCGCCGGGTCGCGCGGGGCACGGTCTGGATCACCCGCCGGGCTCGCTGCGGGAAGGGTTGGATCACCCCCGGGCTCCTGGGGGTTCGGGTCGGGGTCCCCCCCGGGGCTCGCTGCAGGTTAGGGGTTTGGATGCACCCGCCGGCTCGCTGCGGGCAGGGGTCGGATGAAAACCCCCGCTGGCTCGTGAAGGGCCGGGTCGGGATGCACCCCCTGGTCGCTGCAGGGCACAGTCTGGATGCACCCCTGGCGCTGCAGGGCACGGGTCTGATGACACGCCTGGCTCGCTGCAGGGCACGGGGTTGGAGCGCCCGCCTGGCTCCTGCGGGTTACAGGTCTGGATCACCCGGGGCTCGCTGCGGGCAGGGGTCTGGATGCGCCCCCCTGGCCCGGGGCAGGTTACAGGTCGGGATCCCCCCTGGCTGCTGCAGGACAGGGTTGGTGCACCCGCCTGGCCCTGGGGTTTTTACAGGTCTGGATGCGCCCGCCGGGCTCGCTAGGTTACAGGTTGGATGCACCCGCCGGCTCGTGCAGGGCACGGGTCGGATGCCCCGCCTGGCTCGCTGCGGGGCACGGGTCTGGGGACCCCGGCCCCCTGCCGGTTAAGGTCTGGATGCACCCGCCTGGCTCGCTGCTTTTACGGGGTTGGATGCACCCCCCGGGCTCTCCCGGGCAGGGTCTGGATTGCACCCCCCCTGGTCGCTGAGGGCACGGGGTCTGGATGCACAGCCTGCTCGCTGCGGGTTACAGGCTGGATGCACCGCCGGGCCGCTGAGGCACGGGGGGGATGCCCCGCCTGGCCGCTGCGGGGCACAGGTCTGGTGCACACCCTCTTGCAGGTTGGGCTGGAGCACCCGCCTGGTCGTGCAGGGCCGGGTCTGGATGCACCCGCCTGGCCCCCCTGAGGTTACAGGTCGGATCCCCCCGCCTGGCTCGCTGCGGGCAGGTCTGGTTGCCCCCCCGGCTCGCGCAGGTTTTTCGGGTCTGGATGCACCCCCCCCTGGCTCGCTGCGGGGCCGGGTCTGGATGCACCCCCCTGGCCGCTGCAGGGCAGGGGTTGGTGACCCCCTGGGCTCCTGCAGGTTACAGGTCTGGATGCACTCGCCTGGGCTCGCTGCAGGGCACGGTCTGGATGCACCCGCCTGCTCACTGCAGGGCACAGGTCTGGATGCACCCACCTGGCTCGCTGCAGGGCACAGGTCTGGATGCACCCGCCTGGCTCGCTGCAGGTTACAGGTCTGGATGCACCCGCCTGGCTCGCTGCAGGTTACAGGTCTGGATGCACCCGCCTGGCTCGCTGCAGGTTACAGGTCTGGATGCACCCGCCTGGCTCGCTGCAGGGCACGGGTCTGGATGCACCCGCCTGGCTCGCTGCAGGGTACCGGTCTGGATGCACCCGCCTGGCTCGCTGCAGGGCACAGGTCTGGATGCACCCGCCTGGCTCGCTGCAGGTTGCAGGTCTGGATGCACACGCCTGGCCTCTTGCATTGATGGCTCTGTGCTCACAACGGCTTGGCACGTTTCCCATGGCACCTATTCTTCTCAGGTGCAGCTGGGAGTTTATCATGATCACCTGTGAGGAATGAATGACGAGACGTATGGAAAATCCTCATCTGACAACACATGAGATAATGAGAGTATGCGACGCAGCGCGCAGATAATGAGTAACCGCCTGCTGCACGCCGGGAGAAAGGTCAATCGTAGCTTTGAAATAACCAGCTTCTAGGTGAAGTCCTTGCTAGGGAGCAGGTTATTTACCTTCTAGAGCATCATTAGACATTAGGGGTTTTTTGTTATGCATGTTAAATTGTTAGCATGTCATTTCTAAGAGGCCGATGAAAAGCTTTAAGCTACCCTCTCTAAGAGCAGGATATGATAGAGGAGAGAAGCTGAGTTTCTTATGATGTAAATTGTTGCGATTCATTGTTAGAGGAGCATGAGCTCTTGTGCTATATCTAAGGGTTATATGATAGAGGAGAGAAGCCATGAGCTCTGGGATATATAGGGTTATATGATAGAGGAGGAAGCTGAGCTCTGTTATAGGGTTATATGATAGAGGAGAGAAGCTGAGCTCTGTGATGTACAGGGTTATATGATAGAGGAGAGAAGCTGAGCTCTGATATATGGGGTTATATGATTGAGGGAGAGAGCTGAGCTCTGTGATATATAGGGTTATATGATAGAGGAGAGCAGCTGAGCTCTCTGATATATAGGGTTCTATGATAGAGGAGAGGCACTGAGCTCTGTGATATATAGGGTTATATGATATAGGAGAGGTGCTGAGCTCTGTGATATACAGGGTTATATGATAGAGGACAGCAGCTGAGCTCTGTGATATATAGGGTTATTATGATAGAGGAGAGAAGCTGAGCTCTGTGATATATAGGGTTATATAATAGAGGGAGAGGAGCTGAGCTCTGTGATATATAGGGTTATATGATAGAGGAGAGGCGCTGAGCTCTGGGATATATATGGTAATATGACAGAGGAGACGAGCTGAGCTCTATGATATATAGGAATTTTTAATAGAGGAGAGAAGCTGAGCTCTTTCAAAATCGTTGCTAAAAAGTGATCAAAGCATCGTATGAACTTCAAAATGGTACCGACGAAAGGTCAACTCATCCCGCAAAAGACCAACTCTTAATTAGCGCCGTACACCAAAAAATAGAAAAGTTCTGGCCGTCAGACGATGACAACATAAAAGCGCAATTTTTTACAAACACATTTCTGTTGTGTGAAAGTAGTAAAACAAACTGCATAACATTTCTACTGTTATTGTACTGACCTGTTAAAGTAAAACCCAAAAAACAAAAGCGGAATTGCAGGTTTTTTTTCTCCCCAATTTCACGGTTTAATGCTAAAAAAAAAAATTAAAATCAATAAATAGTGAGAACTCTGTGGTCCCAAAATGCGCAATACACCCCTAGATGAGTTCCCGGAAGGGTGTTGAATCCAAAATGGGGCCACTTGGCACAACCAACAGGGCACCCACCAAAATGTGCCTTTCAAAAGCCAAATATCGCTCCTGCCTTTGTACGCCCCGCCATGCGCCCAGACAGCAGTTTACACCCACGTATAGGGTAGTGCCGAATGTGGAAGAAATTGCAGAATATATTTTGAGGTGCTTTTTTTCCAGGATTCCTTTAAAAATGAAACATTATCAGCTAAAATTTTCTGATAAATGAAATTGCGAAGCACCTGTGGGGGTCAATGTAAGGGGTGTAATTTCCAAAATGAGGTCTTTTTAGGGATGTTCAAGTTTTAGCACCAGCACATTAGAGTGTCCGCAAACCTTTAATGGTGCTTAAAGAAAATCGTAATGAGACCCCAAAATCCAGTAGGTGCTCCTCCTATGCTGAGGCTTGTGGTTGAGCCAAATAGCGCACTAGGGCCGCATATGGGATCACCCTAAAAACGTCAGAATAGAGAGAATCAAAATGGAGTTGTTTCTATGGTACCATTGGGTTTCAGTAAATAACTGATAAAAAGGTAAAATCTGAAAAAAATTTTTTTGAAATTTCTCTTCCACTTTTGCTTTAATTCCTGTGTAACTCCGAGAGGGCTAACAAACGTCTTTCCTGCTGGTTTTGAAAACTTTAGATGGTGCCGTTTCTGAGATGGAGTCATTTATGGGGGTATCTAACATACAGGCCCCTCAAAGCCACGTCAGAACTGGAGTGGTCTCTAAAACATCTGTGGTGCAAAATTTCTTGAAAATGTGAAACCTTGCTACTAAATTTCTGAGCCCCCTAATGTTGTAAACAGATGAAGGCAACATTTAAAAAAATGATGCCAACCTAGAGTAGACATATGGTAGATGCTTTTTATAAACTATTTTGTGTGGTGTAACTTTCTTATATGCAGAAATTTTTTAACTTTGAAAATGGCAACATTCAAAGTTTCACGAAATTTTGATTTATTTTTTTCTTCTTACAAATGAACAATAAACTGATTGTATGGACCATAATGTATTACTATATTAAAGAGGTCGTCTCACTACACTGATTCCTCTTACCTCAGTCCTGTTTTCTTGCTTTCATTTTGAATTCAGGGACGTGTTTACTGGCTTCTACTAGGCTGCAGTAGAAGCCAGGTCTGTAGCTATAGCAACCAGTGCAGGCAGCCTATCAGGAGAGAGAAAACAGGTCTGTAGCTATAGCACCCAGTGTTGGCAGCCTATCAGGAGAGATTGAGCAGGTCTGTAGCTTTAGCAAACTGTTTCAGCAGCCTATCAGGAGAGATTGAGCCGGTCTGTAACTATAGCAACCAGTGCTGGCAGCCTATCAGGAGAGATCAAACGGGTCTGTAGCTATAGCGACCTGAGGAGTTGATGCAGCCCATACAAGAGGCGATATCTAGGAATAGGTAGGACACTGTTAATGGACATATATTGCAAAGTGTCTTGTTCTTACAAGATCTTTAACATAAAAAGCAGCGATCCTTGTAGTGAGACAACCCCATTAAAGCACAGTGTGTCACAAGAAAGCAAACTCTGAATCACATGGATAGGTGAAAGTCTCAAATAGTTATTCCCACATAAAGTTACACATGTCAGATTAAAAAAATGGGGCTCAAAAGTGGCTGGGGTGGTAAGGGGTTAAAAATGACCATACACTAGGAATTTTGGAAAGGCCCTGCCCTGTTTCCCCGAAAATAAGACATCCCCCGAAATAAAGACCTAGTGCATTTTATTATGCATTTCAGAGTTTGGCTGCTTCTGCTGATGTTTGTGATGAAATCACTACAGTATATTAATACATGTGGATTTTTTGTTCAACAATAAATGTGAATTCTTGACGTCCCCTAAAAAGAAGTCTTTGCTCGTCTTTAGGAGCAACAATGAATATAAGGCACGGTCTTATTTTCGGGGAAACAGGGGTAGTTACATCTCTGTTGCAGACGCCATCTAGAATTCCGGACAATAGAGCACACTTTGCAGAGGTGTTCTGTGATAAGATGCCAAACACCATGACCAAAACCTACTTAGTCTTGAAATAATAGCACAGGTGTGGACAGGCCATAAGACCGTCTTCTGTGAGCGCCTTTTGATGACACAAAGGAACATGACATATGCTGACTATAGACCTCTGTGGAGGATTTCATCTGTTTGTTGCTTTCTTTTAGGAAATGTACATGAACAACTTTCCAAGGACTGCACCTGACTATGCTTCAGAAAAAAATGGCACGAATAGTGCAACCCAGCTCATTAGACCACATAGTGTGCAGTGCACTCTGATATAGAGAATCGCTGCTGCAGTTTATGTAATCCAGTAATAGCTGACAAACCTAGCTCTTTTTTGACCTTCATAGAACCAAATATGGAACACCTGCGATGTCCACGTGAAGTTAGCCACGGTGAATTGGTAGAAGAGCTCACAAAGGGGGGGGACTAATGATGAGAGATTCCAAGGGACCTACCTCCTCTAAGGCCAGGGTTCACAACGGCTTATTTTGGGAGGGATTTCAGCCCTGTAATTCGCGCCGTACTGCCGCGAATTACGGGCTGAAATCCGTCCCAGTCATTAGGGTTTAACCACAGTTTCCATAGAGAACTAGGAAATTACGTCTCCTCTCCTCGGGCGCACAGTACGCCGAGCGGGGAGATGAGTGACATGTTACTTATTCAGGGCGTATACGCGCCGTGGATAATGAATGGGCTATACAATACATGGAAACCTCCAAAGAAGCATTTATGCTATCTACAATACGTGAAAAAAAAAAATTTGAGATTCTTAGTTCACTTTTTGATCAAAAATGCTTAAGCCATCCCCCCGGTCAACCGGACCTCCATAATCCAGAGAGGGAAAAAAAAAATAAATAAAAAAAGCACCAACCCCCGCAAGCATACTGCACTTGATATAACAGCTGTTGAAGGTGGGCGGGGTGCAAGAGACCAAAATGGAGGCATCCCTATATAGTTTAAAAGTAGGACCACCCGCCTTGAGATCCCGTTGTAAGCCGGGGGTGGCTTAAGCATTTTTTGATCAAAACGTGTGAGCTAAGAATACTCAAAGTTTTTTCATGTAATTGTAGATAGCCAGAAATGCTTCTTTGGAGGTTTCCATGTAAATTGTATAGCCCTTTTAGCAGTGTTTTTGCCATGGTATTGGAAGTGCTGGCGGTTTCGTGCGGCCAGTGGGTTTGGTGGGGTGTGTTGGGGTATATATATTTCTGAAAAACACAATGTTAACCTGGGTGCCACTGGCTTGGCTGCGGTTATTTTATATATACCGCAGCCAAGCCAGTGGCACCCAGGTTAAACATTGTGTTTTTTCAGAAAATGTTTTTTTTTGTGCAGAAGTAAAAACGGTGTATTTGGCGAATATTGCTTTTAATTTTAATAGGGAGGAATGAATGCCTCCATTTTGGTCTCTTGCACCCTGCCCACTTTCACAGGCTGTTATATCAGTGCAGAATGCTTGCAGGGTTGGTGTGTTTTATTTGTTGTTTTTTTTTTTCCTCCCTGAATTATGGTGGTCGGTTGACCCTATGAGAAGTCTGAATTTGACTTTAGTGACAGGTAAGAATACAGTAGGACCACCCGCCTTGAGATCCTGTTGTAAGCCGGGGGTGGCTTAAGCATTTTTTGATCAAAACGTGTGAACTAAGAATCTCAAAGTTTTTTCGTGGATAATGAATGTCTATGGGGCCGGCGGGCTGCTGGGCCCCCCCGCGCCGCCCCCATACACACGGCGTAATTGCGGGGCGAAATACGTCCTGCAATTACACCGTGTGAACATAGCCTTAGAAACCAAACCACATTCTCCCTGTAAAATTGTTGCCAATTCTTGAACCTAGTACAATACTAGGAGAGATTTTTTTAAACTATACGGCTATGTTCGCACGATGTATTGCGGCGTGTACAGTATGCGCCACTATACGTCGTGTGCTTCGGGAGCTCACGCTGATCATACAGCCTTCCGGCCCCATAGACGTGCATTACTCGTGGTGCGTAACATGTCACTTATCTCCCCGCTCGTACAATACGGTTGTATTGTGCGAGCGGGGAGAGGAGGCGTAATCCATTGTTCTCTATGAGAGCTGGGGATTACCGTACTTTCGGCGCGCAAATCCGCGGCAAAATCTGCACCGAAAGTATGCCGTGTGAACACAGCCTACCTGTCATCTGTTGAAATTGACTGCTATACTGTGTTGTAAAGGTGATTTGTTTGATCCAGAGATTGTGGAATGATGGATCACGATGATTCCATTAGGGCAGGGGTGTCGAACTGCGGCCCTACAGCTGTTGGGAAACTACAACTCCCATCATGCCCACGGTTATAGATTATACAAATGCATGATGGGAGTTGTAGTTTCCCAACAGCTGGAGGGCCGCAGTTTGACACCTGTGCATTAGAAGATCACATCTGTTCTGCATATCTGCAGTAGCAGAAGCTCTGTCTAGCATCCAGCTCGGATATTTCCTTTTTTTAATCTAGTCCTAGATGCACCAACTAGTCAGGTGTAATCATCAGAGCAAGCTCTCCTACTCCCACTGTACTCGCCCACCGGTACGCACCGAACTGTACGCTTGGGGTGGCAGCTTTCTGCACGCAGGATGGAGTTACCAGTAGCTTGATTTTACGAAACAATGAAGTGACCACGCTGCCTGCATCAGAATCCCCAACCAATGACCAATCCAAAAAATGAAATTTTACAACAATCATAAGTGAATTTTAAATTTAAATCCTTCCTATTCCAATAAGATAAAAAAATAGAAATGTCATCAGGACGGCTTTTGATTATTTTCCAAAAAGCTATGAAAATCCATTGGACTCACATGGACACGGACAGTCATTAAAGGGGTTGTCCAGGATTTGAAAAACATGGCTGTTTCCATTCAGACAGCACTGTCTCCGTCGAAGGATATGTCTGGTATTACAGCTCGGAGCCATTTACTTGAGTGGAGCTGAGCTGCAATACCATGAACATCCTGTGACAGAGGTGGTGCTGTTTGATGAAGTTGGTCTTAAAGGGGTTGTCTCACTACATTGATTCATCTTACCTCAGTCCTGTTGTCTTGAATTCGGGGGTGTGCTTTACTTGCTTCCACTAGGCTGCAGTAGAAGCCAGGTCTGTAGCTATAGCAACCAGTGCTGACAGCCTATCGGGAGAGATCAAACAGGTTTGTAGCTATAGCGAGCTGATGCAGCCCATACAAGAGGGGATATCACGGAATCTATGGACAAATCTTGCCCTATAGGGACATATATAGCAAAGTGACGTGTTTTTGCAAGATCTGTAACATAAAAAGCTATCATTGTAGTGAGACAACCCCTTTAAAGCACAATGTGTCACAAGAAAAGCAAAGTCTGAATCACATGGATAGGTGAAAGTCTCAAAAAGTTATTCCCACATAAAGTTACACATGTCAGATTAAAAAAATGGGGCTCTGCCCGGAAGGTCAAAACTTGCTGGGGTGGCAAGGGATTAAAAATAACCATACACTAGGAATTTTGGAAAGGCCCTGCCCTGTTTCCCCGAAAATACGACATCCCCCGAAAGTAAGACCTAGCAGCAATCCTTTTAGTGAGACAATCCCTTTAACCCGTGAACAGCTGATCAGCTATAAGCTGATGTTGGACAATACTACGGAATCCACCCCTTTTATGATTTAGGTTAGCCATATGCTGACACTTTGAGCAAGTCGACAACTGTACCTATAACAGATTGGCATTGACATGTCACTTCTTTCCCTTGGTGTTCAATATGCGGCATGGACGACGTCAGGTAGTCATAGCGCTCTGAGAGCTTTGATTACCGTAATTACAGGGCGTATTTTGGGGCGCATTGAAGCCCACTTACGCCCTGAAATACGCCCTGAAATAAACCGTGTGAACGTTCACGAAGTCTAGCGCCTACCAATAAAATGTCTAATTCTTGCCCTGCCTATCCACTAGTGCGCCGTGGATCATTTCTATGTTTTGAATTGGGGACCCTGGGGGCTCCTTCTGCTGAGATAAATTATTTCTATTGTTTGCAACACGATAGTCTATGGGTGACTGATGCCACTGCATGGCATTTACCACAGGCTTCCATTTAACATATAGCCCTGGTATATACCATAGACGTGAGGCCATGAATGTGATATGGAAAGGGCCTAATAGGGCTAATCGTATATGTAAGAGCCTCCGATATAGTTTATTACAGGTGACTATTTCATTTTTTTTTTTTATTGTATATCTATTACACCTTTTTGAAATGTAATCTTTTTGTACTATTGCACCTATAATTCAAACTGTGTCTCCATGGTAACAGACTGCAAACAAGCTCTGTAGTCTGGGCAATTGTACTCATTCACATGTTCCCTTTTTTTTTTTTTTTACTTGGACATGGTAGGTTGGCAATAAGTAGACTTTGGAGATGTGACTATTTTACTGGCAGAGAAAAAAAACCTGTATCCTGTCTCTCAGCATTTATCTACTTTGCAGTGCAAGTTAAAGGGAATCTGTCGCCAAATTTTTTTTTACTTATTAAACCAAGCCCCTGATCCATATTTATTTCCTGATTGTAGATTTCTCTATTCGGCCGTCTATATATGATTGTGGGGAAGACATTCTTGCTTGCACTGCTTTAACAGCAGTCAGAGAGATGCTTTACAGCAGCTTCATGCCCATAGGATTCTTAAGACAGATTCTGTCCCATAGACTTGTATAGGAGAGTTTTCACTGTGAAGGGAGGGGAGAGGGGGAGCTGTGACATCTCTTCTTGTGACTGGTGGATTCTGTGTTATCTGTACACATTGGTGTCTCCTTTCAGTGTGACCCTGCTTTTACTGATAATGAGCAGACAACTGAGAATCTTTCTCTACAGAGCAGGAAGTGTCAGACTATTATTAGGCCTAGTGGCCAAAGTGAAAACTACAGGACTTAAGAATTATTTAAAAAATACTGAAAGTGATATGGAAAATTAAAAAAAACATAACCAAAAAATTCCTACAAAATGTGTTTAACATAAAAATGTGAGTTAAACAATAAGTCATTTTTGATGACACATTCCCTTTAACATGTTTTATTTTTATGTATATTATTATATAATTTCTCTTTTCTCTTTCTACCTTGCAGGCACTTCCCTCTTCTCTGGTGATTGTTGCTGTGTACTGCCCTGTGGTAGCGGCTGTTTTCATAGTGTTGAAGCTTGTGAACTACAGACTCCACAGGGCTCTGGATGAAGGAGAAATCGTGGAGAGGAGTGCCAGTGAGTTGACGGAGAGGGTGGCAAAGGCAGAACGTAGTGACAGCTCAGCCAGAAGAGAAGACAGCAATGGACCTGGGTAAGCGGCTATTTCTGCTAGTCCTATGTACATTGCTGAGAGGGCAGTATGTAATAAGTGAGGAATACGTTTCTCTGCTTATGTGCTTAGTTGCAGTTTTCTTGACTTTGCTGTGAACCTTGTCTTCGCTGGAAAAGATAATCGAGGGATGCAGAATTGCTGTTCTGTAATATAGGCCTTTATAAAGCACTTTGCTGGCACAGATGTTCCTCTTTCTTCCATCTGACTTACCGTTTCCCTTCAGTACAGGCCTGGGTAACAGCAAAGTAAGGGCGGAAACCTCTTCAGGAGAACCTGCAATCCTGTGATCCCATAGAAATGTCATTTTCTTTTTGCGTAATGATCACTGTCATTTATTCTACGGTGTTAATGCTTGCAACTTTTTAAGGACTTTTTCCAAGACCCTTCAAAACCTTCCTACCACCTCCTACTGTGCTAAAATAGAAAAGGAACCCATATTGACCTCTGCCTTCACCACCATTCCAGGGCTCCAGTGCTTCCTTCTGGTCCCTCACTGATGACATCACATTCATGGATCATGTGATGCTGCCATCAATAGTCAGTTAAGCTGAGGGGGTGGGGAGAAGCCACACATTGGACTCCTCTATCCCGGGCACAGCGACTGCCGCGTTTCGGGGTAAAACCCACATGGTTGGGATCGGGTAACCCGCAGCTATGTCATGCTGCCCGTCGTTCGGGCAGCATAAAGTAGCTGGCAAGTTCCCTTTCATATAAGATCCTGTAATCCTCGGAATGACAGTGCTGGATCCTTCTGGAAGTATATTAGCAAGTTTCTTCCAATGTACAACGCGTTTTGCGTCTTATTACAAGACTCTTCATCAGCTAATATTATTATTATAGTCCAGCACCCTAAAATTTAAAACCTGTAGCCATTTGTGTGAAAGAAAAAAAAAACAAACTTCATACAAACGCTCTTCTCGAAGCCACTACTGGTCCAGCATTGAACCCTTGAAGGGCTCTCTGGTCTTTGTTCACAAACATTTGGCACATGACGGCTGCAGCCAGTCAGTGGCCTCATTTGTCATGTGCCGTTCCAGTATCCTCACCATTCCCAGCACTGGGCGATGATGCCGGTAGAACATGATGGCTGCTGCAGCCAAAGACCAGAAAGGCTTCTTAGATTCGGATCTTCAGGGGAGTCCAGGGTTGATCACATGTTTGTAATGTATGGTTTGTTTTCCCCGTCAGTGACCCTGGTGGAGGGATTGAGATGTCAGAGTTTGTAAGAGAAGCCACTCCTCCTGTTGGCTGCAGCTCACGCAATTCCTATTCGGGGTTGGATCCAAGTAACCAGGTATGAACTGTACCAAATAGCAAAATAACCTTGTTCTGATACCTTTGTGTATTATTTTATTTATTTATTTATTTTTATATATATATATAAAATGACCTGTTCGCTAAAAGCCCAATAAAACATCCTTTGTATAAAGCAAAGGGAGAGGGTGATCAATGCAATTATGACGGTTTTACCATCACAAATCATAATTTTATGTGTCGCTAAAGTAAGATGTGAATTCACTGAAAAATTAGATTTTACTTTAAAAATAAAAGAAAAAAAAAAAGCATCCTTAGGCTATGTTCACACGGTTTTATTTGGGAGGGCGTAAAAATTACGCCCGCAATTACGCCCTGTAAAACCCGGGGGGCGGGGGACGGGAGCGGGCCGGCACTTCGCCGCCCATAGACTTGAATTTTCCAGCGGCGGGTATAGCCGCTTAACATTAAATTCCCCCCCCGGTTCCCAAGGAAAACTCTTGGAATCTGTAATACCTAATGAGGGCCTTTTTCGGCCCGTAATTGGCGCACTTCGGCCGTGATTACGGACCGAAATAGGGCCCATTTAAGCCGTGTAAACATGCCTTAGGGCATTCCCCAGGGCCCCGGGTTTTTTCAGCTGGTTTTGCAACCGCAGGAAAAACCACCAAAAATACAAAAAGGTGTGTAGGAAAACCGTCATTGGAAAAAAAAATTGACCTCACTTTCTGCCGTCCGGGGTTTTTGGGACGGAACTGTGCAATCAAAGTGGGGGGGAGGGTTTTCCCCGCTCACGGGGAAACCTCCCCCTCCCCCCTTCCCGGCCGTGTGAAAGGACACAAACCGGAAAAACCGCAATAAACCGCCCGTTTTTTGTCCCTTCCGTAGGAGCCCCTTTATCCTATAGAAGAGGCCAAAAAAACCCCAATGCAGAACCCCCAGTGCTACATGGGAGAAGCCGCAAAGGTACAGATTAAGAACCATTTAAACCGGGGACCAGAAACATTGGGGGAGATTGCTCAGTATAAAAATCTGTGAACAAGCCCACACCGCTACCATGAGGAGGATGTTGCAATATTACACTTGCCAAGAAAAGGGCTTATATAAGGGTGCCAGCCAGGGTTTCTGTGTGCACCATGCTGGTTACAGCCTATTGGGTTACCAATACTACAATTTGGGGGCGCATCCCCACGGCATGGAAAATAGAAATTTCCCCCGTTTGCGCCCGTCCCCCAGGGATGACGGAAAGACCCTCCCCCCTCCCATTGAGAACACGATTCCGCCAAAAGGGAAAAGAAATGTGCCCCAAATGTTTTGCCCCCGGGGCGAAAACCCGGCATGGGGCTGCTGCACGGTTTTCCATAAGAAAATTGGCCATTTTCGGCCCTTTTTTTTCGGGCGGTCAAAAACCGAAAAACCGGCCAAAAACCCCGGCGGGGGACTGCCAAAGACGGGTTTTCCTACTACCAAATACCTTACCAACATCGGACCCCCTCTCCTTTCTATCGCAGGGCCGCGCTGCTTTCTGAAAAATATCAATGGAAGGGATTCTTTGATATTTCGGCCAAAATACGCAAGTTAGTGACCCACCTCAAGGGTCTCCATTGTCTTATGACTCCCTTCACTACCATTATTAGCAACTCACAAAAAAAATCGTAGAAAAGGCTTTTTTTCTTAAAAACACTGAAAAGTGCCCTAGTACTAAAGTTTATCGGTGCCTTTCGCATGTGTGCTGGGGCTTTATGTTTTTTCCCATTGGGAATGGATTTTTGACCTGTCTTCGTAGCAGTAAGTATGGCCTTTTTCTGTTATTAAAAGTGAAACATTGCGTAATTTTCTTTGTGGAGAGGTAGCGGGTCACTGCAGTGGCTGTCGCAGTGATGGAAGCCTGAAATCCTAAGTCCTGTCCAAAAGTGCAATCTGTAGTGTGTGTCCATTGTCAATGGAGGTTTTAACACGCGAGCTATAAAAGCCGGTTAATGACCAGTTGTTCTGTTGTGTTTCCCCTCTTCCTCCACAGGTTGGAATGTCTAGATATGGAGCGGCGTCAACAAGTAAAGGTACGAGGAAACAATCTAGAGTTAAAGCGGTCGGACACTTTTGTATCATGTAAAATCTGCAACTAAAGATTCGGCGGGCATGAAAACTTATGCAAATCCTAAATATATGGAACATTTTAAAGAGAACCTGTCACATAGGTTATGCCTCCCTTGCTGAGGGCAGCACAAGCTCATGACAGACCGCTGTTTCCACGTGTGTCCCTTATTCTGTAAGGTATAGAGTTTCAAGCTTTAATTCTAAAATCTTCATCTCTATGGGGTTTTGGGCGCTGATCAGACATAGAAATGTTTGGGATGCGTTTGTTTGTCTTAAAATTTGGCAAATTAATTTAACAGTTAATTTTTAACAAAAAAAAAATTAGGGTTTTGGAAAAAAACCTCAATAAATCTGAGTCATTAAAACTCAACTTGGATTTTCAATTAAGATCTATAGGGATGTTTACAGTTGGAATATTTTACGGTTTTTAAACCCTTAAGCCGAACGCCTGAAAAGTAGTTAAGACCCGAACATTTTTTTTAGTTTTGCCTTTTTGGCTTTTAAAAAAGTGTAATTTTTTTTTTTTTTTTCCAAAAGACGCAGTTGTTTGGGCCCGTTTATTCGAATAGTTGGTTTATGGGGGATAGTTTAAATTTACTATAAAAATTTTTAGAATTTTTTTTTTGTCTTTTTTTTTTTTTTTACATTTTTTTTTTTTTTTTCACCATTCACATTTCCACAATAACAAAAACTTCCACAGGTATTAGTCGTGGGATACCTAAAATGTCAGGGTTTTTTTTGTGGTAAAAAAATCACAATTTTTTTTTTTAATAAATATTTTTCTATTTTTTTTTTTTTTTTACCTTTTTTTGTTTACTTTTTTTTTTTGTTTTAAATCCCATGAAGGGAGAACTGTTACCTTTTTTTTTTTTTTAACACTTAGTAATGTATTAGCATATTCATATATGCTAATACATTATAATCTGTGTCAGTCTGACACTGGCATTGATCAGGGCAGCTCACAGTCTGTCCTGATCACTGGCTTCTTACACAGACAGCCTTGGGACTACTCTAGGTCCCCAGGGCTGACTGTGCAGCCGTTCCCCGGGCTCTGTCGGGTAACCAGGTGTACGATCACCCGACAGAGCAGAGAAACCCTTTAATTGTGCTGCGGTGACGATCTGCGGCAATAAAAGGTTTAAAGCACCGGGGAGTAGAGGTTTCCCCCGCTCCCCGGTGCTTGCAGGAGCTGCGCTGGGATCAGGGCTGTGTAGTACAGCCCTGATAGGCGCAGCTGCGGCGCCTGGCGCTGCAAACTCGGATGTCTGCAATGACGGCAAAAGACGACGCTGCAGGCGAACAACCTGAAATGCCCGATGTCAAAAGACGGTGGGCAGTCGTTAAGGAGTTCATACCCCAATCTGCATGTAAATCGGATGGGAATTGCTTTTCATGTGGACAATCTCTTAGGGTGTGTTCACACGGCATTTGTTAAATAAGTATTTGAATACGTTTTACGTACCAGAAAACGGACCCCAATATGTATTAACAATGTTCAAGTGTGATTACATTGATTTCAATGTAAAATACATATGTGTTTAGACGATACATACTTTACATAAGTTTTTGCATTGCGTTTAGCGGATGCGTTTAAAGAATTGACATATCAAAAGCAATAGAAACAATAGGGATGCGTTTTTGCAATCCAGAAAACATATCCAAATACATACCACACTTTGTATTACGTATTTGGATGCGTTTCACACAATATGTTTTACGTATTCGAAAAACGTATCCAAGATGCCGTCTGCACATTCCTTAGAATTACAAGAGACTTGCAGAAAACTTCCCTCGGCTGGTGGCCAGTCTTGTATTTTTATTCAACTTTCGATGCAACGTTGGCTTTTATTAATTTTCATATTTGTTATTGAAATCTCCTTTTTTTTTTTTTTTTTTTTTTTTTTTTTATAAATAATGCTTTCCACACGAGGAAAAAATATACATTGATTTCTTGAATTTTCTACCTGTTGTGGAGAAATTTGTTTTTAACAAAAGTTTTTTTTCATTCCCAGATTTTCTAAAGTTAGTAAGACCTAGATAGTAAACACAGTGTATAGCAGGAAGAAATCTGCATGTTTTTATGGTTATTAGCACAATTTCACCCCCATAATAGTGTCCTGATTTGATCGCTATGTATGTATGCATCTGAGCTTGCTGCTTTATCTTTTGTCGGTTCTAATTGAAGGATTACACAAGCGATGAATTCACATGGGAAAGATTTGCTGGGGATTTTCTTGTGTATTTGTACAAGTGGATTTTCCAGACTTAAAGGGGTTTTGCCATGAAGTAAAATTGACGTGGGAATCTTGCAAATGAAATAACAAACATTTTCACCATTCATTATTATTAAAGATTCTGCACCGTTTTTGTTGTAGCTGCTCCTTTAGTGATCCATTGTTTACAGCTCGCCTCCAGGGGATACGACCAGGGCTGAGAGCTCCTCAGTCCTGGTCGCACATGCTCAGACATCACGTCTTCTCTCAGGCAGCTACTGAGTGTTCAAACCCCAGGTGCTGTCACTCTACTTCCGTCCTCTGTACTCCTTAGTAATTAGTCAAACAGTGCAAATAAATATGAAAGAAACCTCAATCAGGTCTGTGCATTGATAAAGAGAAAAAAAAAACACAAGTTTGGTTCCTGCAGGGATTTGAACCTAGGACCCTTGTGCTGTGAAGCAAAAACATTACCTCTCAGCTACTCACAATGCTTTACATAAACAGACCTTTCTTTGACTATAGAGAGGAAAGACCTAGTGATGTCATCCTGCTGGGTCACATGATATGCAATTCAAACAAAGCATACAGAGCTGAAGAGCTGGATGCAGGAGGTATGAAATGAGATTGTGGCAAAACCCCTTTAAATTGGGCAGCAGTGCACACGTCAGAATTCACCACATGTAAATCTTTGTCACCCCTTTACTGTGTGGATGTAAAATCTGCGTTGAACCCACAGCAAGAAAAACAAAACATAACCTGTAGATCCGTGCCAGGTTTGTCGCAGTAATCCATGACAGAAAAGTGTGCTTTTTGTGGTCATAACCTAAAGGGAGTATCTACATGCGGTAGATTTTTTTGCTGAAATTTCTGCGACTGACCCAATGATTCCAACAGGGCTGGTCACGAAAACATTATTCGGAGGTTGTTTTTTCAGTCGCATTATTCATGCGTCTTGATGTGTAAACACATCAGAATCGCATGGAAAGTGTCCCATGATGTTAAACGGCAAAACACATCAGGCTCAGGTTGCGTTTTTTTTTTTTTAAGTGTCATTTTCTATATTATGTGATATAGAAAAATGGAAGTAATTGGGCGATTCTGTGCATGGGAGCTAGGATACGGATTAACGCTATTGGTTGAGGCAAATCAGAATCCTTACACGTGGCGAGTTCCAGGCCTAGAAAGTGGGCAAAATGCACCAGAAATCTGAGGTTGTTCTATGGATTTTTATTGTGTATTTTCTTAAAAAAAAAAAAATCCCCATTAAAATGTAGCCCTAGGTTGAGTCCTAAGACTTCCTGCAGCTTTGTTTCAGCCCAGGACAGTACTGATAATCGTCTGCCGGGTTCATGCTGCGCTTTTGGTCCCATGCTTTTGTTCCCTATGGATATGTCCGGATACCTTTTTCAGGTACCGTGACAAATACTCACAACGGAGGTCCTGCATGGAATTACAGCATGGTGTGAACCCAGCTTTCGGCTCCATTCACATCGTGATTTTGCTTTCTTTTTAAGGTATTGGGATACCGTAAAAATTCTGATGGATACCGTGGCAAGTTAGTAAATGGAGCCATCGACTTGTATAGGGCAAATATAGTTCTAAGCGTGCTATGTTTGCCCTATTTAGCAAGCGTGTCTGGTTTTTTAAGTGTACACGACAACGTGGTTGATTTTTGACGGAAAAATTGTGATGTGAATGGGGCCTTGTGCACATAGTGAATACACTTTGGTAAATCAGAAAAATAAAATTAAAGGGGACTTATCGCTTCATCAGTTAGTCTGTTTCATTGTACCTTCAGTTTCTCAGCTCCTCAAATCCAGGGGCGTTTCTTCCCCTCCCAGCTGGGTGTTTCTTAACTGAAGGGGGATGACATCATTCCCACCCTTCACTGTTCATGCTCGCTCCTGAGTCAGTGTGTTTGTTTGAGATTAGTGGGAGGGGATAGCACATCCCTGCTCCCCCCACCCCCCCCTCTGTCTGAGTCCTCATGTCACTGTGTCATTCCTCTCCCTATGCAGTCTTATTTTGTAAGAGCTGTTTGTTTACATACCAAAGCCCTGCATTCAGTCTAGACAGTCTGCTATGAACTCAGGGCACTGATCTCTTCTCCTCTCACAGCTGGAGGTTTGTTACAGTTTAATCCAGTCTTCTATGAACTCATCCAGAGCAGCACAGATCTGTCTCCCTTCTATGTTTACACGCAGGAGACTTAGGCACCGGGCACAGTTCTGTTGTTTTCTAATTGTAGAAGCAGCTGCAGTGTTACTGTGGAGCTGCTGGCTGTGCAGAGTGAAATTATTGCCGGACCCTTATTCTGGGTGAGAGAGGCAGGAATGCACGCTCCCGCGAATACGACCGGGGGCCGGACAGAATGTAAATTAGTAGAGCCGTCAGCCAATGAAATGAAAGGAGGTGGAATACGACCCGCACTGGGGAAGAGTGTTTACACAAAACGAAGATAAGGCAGACTGTGAAAACTAGACAGCTTTGCAAATGACATCCAGTTGCAAAGTTGCTTGTTTTCACCATCCCCTTATTCTGAAGACCATTTAATGAAATGATACAACCCCTTTAATGGCTGTTTTTCTATGTAGATACTCCATGGCTGCTAGGAAACAACCAATAACTATTTACTAGTTTATGTTGGTAGAAGTAACTGGAAATGTGGTTAATGTTAGAGTTTTTTCAGCTTTGGCAGATTTATTGCAGAAATTTCTACAACTGAAGATCTCTCCCATAAATCTGAATGTGGTACTTTCCGCATTGTAAGGGGTAGTTGCAAAGTCCATTCAGATAAACGGGATACATTTCAATTGCAGTGTTTCTACAACGAGAAACTGCAAGGAGTGAACATACCCTTAGCAATTTTTTCCCTTACAAATGTAATCATGTCATTGGCCACAATATTCTCACACACACGTCAGCCAGGTACGAATTGTATGTCTATGACCACCGACATAGGACCCATTAGTATGTCACTTCTTTTCTCTGCAGGGGATACAGATGCAAAGACCTCAGATGATATCAGTCTAAGCCTTGGCCAGAGCTATAGTTTGTGCAAAGAAGGAAGTGAAGACCAAGGTAAAACAAGATAATCAGTAAATGCAAGAAGCGGTTTTTTTTTTGTTTTTTTTTTTGCATGCCCCAGTATTAGCATTGGCCATCTGGACTTGTCACAACCAGACAAATTCTAGCGTTTGGCCTTTCTATTGCAATCTGTGAATTTTTATTGCTAGGCTGCAGAGGTCAGTGTATTAGCTTATAAAATATAGTGTTTTTCTTCCCGCAGCTTTTGAAATAGTCACAGCTAGATTACAGCTGTTAAGATTTGTAGGGCAAAAAAGTGTATTTTTGTAGGTCTGACTTCTTTGCATGATAAATCTTATACAGTGTTATACCTAGGCTGGCTTCTTACATTGTGACTTAAACCGCAAGTTCACTTAAAGGGGTTGTCTCGCTTCAAGGATTGTTTTTTGTGTTAAAGATCTTGCAAAAACAAGTCACTTTGCAAAATATGTCCATTAAAGGGGTTTGCCAGGAAGTGACTTCCTTACCTGTTATCTGCCCAGGAGAAAAGATAATGAACGCTGCAGTGGTGAGAGGGAGGGGGTGAGCAGCGAGCGAGGAAGAAGGGAGCGCCTGCAATGTTTACTCAAATAATAACATTACAACCAGTGGGTTGTCTATACAGCAGAAAGCCTCATACACTGCACTCCCAAGCCCCTTGCAAGCTCCTTCATGTTCCCTGTCATCAGATAAGAAGTGCAAATACGCAAGAGCGGCCAGATGAGCTCCTGTCAAGTGTCCTGGTAGTATCTTATGTAAACTTTAAGGAAACTAAGGGGGACTGAGCAATGCTGTAGCTCTCACAGGCTTCACTTTTCGTAATCACATATATTTAGAAAAGTGATTAAATACCCATTTTGGAGGATCCCACGTCAACATTACATCGTGGCAAAACCCCTTTAATAGTGTCCTGCCTAATCCTAGATATCCCCTCTTGTATGGACTGCATCAGCTCCTCAGGTCGCTATAGCTACAGACCTGTTCAGTCTCTCCTGATAGGCTGCCAGCACTGGTTGCTATAGCTACAGAAGTGAAACCAAGAAAACAGGAATGAGGTAAGATGAATCAATGTAGTGAGACAACCCCTTTAAGCTAAAATTGGCATAGCAATGTTGACTTGATAGTGTAGTTTTGGTCACATCGTGGCTGGTGTGTGAGGACCCAGCCATATTCAAGCCAAGTTCAAACAGGCCATACATGTCTAAGGTAGCCTTCTCTATAATGTGCTGCTTTACTCCATTTTATTTTTATGGCACACATTCTAGAAGTTAGAGTTTGGGCACCTTTGCACTGATATATTTGATTTTTTGTTATTAATGGTTTGCTTCCTAGATGCTCACAAAAAGCACTTTGCAGAGAGAGAATTGCACAGTCTGTGTACAAGTGTAGAGAGAAAGCAAAGCAAACTGGGAGGACAAATCTAGAGCAGGCTGCGTACAAAAAAAACATCAGGGGGTCTAGCAACAACTGAATGAAGATTGCAGACTAAAACTTTTTGTAACTATTTATTTTTATTTTGTACGGTCGTCTAATTTCTTCTGTATCAAAGGTGTCCATAGTCTTTAACATAAGTGTAAAGAAATGGATAGGATGATTGTTTTTATCATTCAAAAAGCTTTATTGACATGACAATAGGTTACAAATACCAATAGGTCATAAGAGCATAAAAATGTCCAACATTAAAACACAATGGGCCTTGTGGGCCATATACAGAGCAAGAGACTGTATATAACAATCCATTATGAAAATTAGTAATTATAGAAGTAGTTGGTAAGTGCAGTAATGGATCAACAGGCAGCAGAAAAGGCATAATACAACCAACCAACCAAGAACGTGAAAAGGCACAATACCGCCAACTAGAAGGTAGAGAGGCACCATACTGCCAACTAGAAGGTAGAAAGGCACCATACCGCCAACTAGAAGGTAGAAAGGCACCATACCGCCAACTAGAAGGTAGAAAGGCACGATACTGCCAACTAGAAGGTAGAAAGGCACCATACCGCCAACTAGAAGGTAGACCGGCACCATACCGCCAACTAGAAGGTAGACAGGCACCATACCGCCAGCAAGCAGTAAGGGGGGAGAACTCCTACACATACCCACAAGCGGGGATAGATGTGGAAAAGGGTTTAAGGACTGGAGGGAGGGGGGAGGGGGAGGGGTCATCCACAGCTCCACGCACCAATAGTCGGGACTCCGGAGACCTGAGATAAAGAAGCTGACAACTCCAGGAAAATTATATCAATGCGAAGAGGGAGGTAGTCGCTGAAGGGGCAGGATGATTGTTTTTAGCCAGGTTTAATTTGACTTTACAGGTGTTGTCTCAGAATCATGACTTCTCACCACCTCATCCCAGCAGAGGACACAGGACCCCCATTATCTTGATTGCAGGGGGTCCACCTCTGGATAGGTGGTACATTGTGTTTGGGAGACAACCCCTTTAATTGCAGTGGTTCCCTAAAGGGATGGTCTCACAGTGATTGAATAGTGGCCCTTGGAGGCTGCTAGTATGGGATCGACCATTGCTGCCTTTGGCTGTATTGTACATCCAAAGCTCTCACACCGTCTGAGCCCAACACTTCTATAAAAGTGATAGTGAACTTTCCCTGTGTCACTGCTTTATATGTGCTTCTAACTCGCACCTAATTCAGGGTGTCCCCATTTATTGTGCATTTGGTTACTGAGTTGCTGCATTCTTCTCTACAAGAGCAGGCGGCAGAAAAAAAATCTGTTTTATTGTGTAGTGTGGCCTTTTCTATTTGCTAGTAGCCCATTGCTTCTTGCTGGAATTGTTGATTTTTTAATGTTAAAAAAAAAAAAAAGTATAAAAAATCCTGAATAGTTTGTATTTGTTCTTGACTAAAGCTCTGTTCACACCAGCATCCTGACCTATTTTATAATGAAGCTATGACCACATTGCCAAGTCTGTGAGTCCCATTGGCTTTTTATTGCGGTCTGAATAGCGTATCTGCATGATAAGCCA
Organism: Phyllomedusa bahiana; assembly: GCA_025379985.1. Taxonomy (NCBI): domain Eukaryota; kingdom Metazoa; phylum Chordata; class Amphibia; order Anura; family Hylidae; genus Phyllomedusa; species Phyllomedusa bahiana. The sequence goes on along the minus strand of JAODAL010004493.1, from coordinate 69,553 downwards.
TAAATGTTTGCTAGAAGTAGGTTCCACTTCTGTAACCCCCACCTGGCTTCTGAACGGGTTACCTTTGGCCGGTTAAAGAAGTGTTTGGCACGGTGTATAGTAATAGTTAGTGCTATGTGGAAGAACGTTGCAGCCCGAGAACATATATAGAAAAGAATCCACCGCACTCGAGATGTTTTCCTATACAATTTTTTTATTCCACCAGTCATATACAGGATGAATAAGAATATGTGACCTGTACTAGAAAAGTCACTATGATAGGAGTGACTGACAGCAGCTTGGAGCAATCAGACAAGGAGAGGTGGTCGGTAACCTAGAGAAACTTGTGTTCACAAGAAGTAGATAAAACCTTTATCTTGAACAAGGCAAAATCAAAACCACAGTATTTTAATAGTCTTCATTTACCTTTCCCTGCATGTTAAAGGGAATGTCTCATCAAAAATGACATTGTTTAACTCAAATTTTTATGTTCAACACATTTTTAAAGAATTTTTGGTTATTTTTTTTTTTTAAATTTTCCATATCACTTTCAATATTTTTTTAATAATTCTTAAGTCCTGCAGTTTTCACTTTGGCCACTAAGCCTAATAATAGTCTGACACTTCCTGTTCTGTAGAGACAGATTCTCAGTTGTCTGCTCATTATCAGCACAAAGAGGGTCAAACTGAAAGGAGACATCAGTGTGAATAGATCACAGGATCCATCAGTCACAAGAGGCGATAGTCACAGTTCACCCTTTCACCTCCCTGCACAGTGACTTCTTCCCTGGTCACAGAGCAGGACTCGAAAACTCTCCTATAGAAATCTATGGGACTGAGTCAGTCTTAAGTCTCGTATGTGCATGAAGCTACTGTAAAGCATCTCTCTGACTGCTGTTAAAGCAGTGCAAACAAGGACTAGTGGCCAAAGTGAAAGCTGCACGACTTAAGAATTATTAAAAAATATTGAAAGTGATATGAAAAATAAAAAAACACCAACCCAAAATTCCTAAAAAATGTGTTTAACATAAAAACGGGACTTAAACAATTAGTTATTTTTGATGACACATTCCCTTTAAAGAAGGGGGCTGCTTTGGCTATTTTTGACTTAATTTTCACAAGTAGCTTTTCACTCACTATTGAAAGTGATATGAAAAAAAAAAACAACCAAAAATGCCTAAAAAAAAGTGTGTAGCATAAAAATGGGACTTAAACAATGACTCATTTTTTGATGACACATTCCCTTTAAGTCCATCATTGTGGTGAGAAAACCTCTGTAATTCAGGAGGCCTAGACCACAGACGACTGCAAATCATTTTCTTTTTGTCTTGTGTGCATGTCGACTTTAATTTTTCATAATTTCTTTTACAGATTTGACTGTGGATCAGAAACTTTTCCGTCTGGTCTCCAATGACTCCTTTGTCTCCATCCAGCCTTCGATATCATCTGGAGGCAAGGACTTAAACAGGGACTTCAGCGACAAAGGTTCAATTGCAACACACAGTCACCATCACCACGTGGATCTGTCTCTGTCGAACGCATGTGACACAGAAATGGCTTCCCTCGTTCCATTGCATTCGCATTCATATAGAAAAGAACATAGACCAAGAGGTGTCCCGAGGACTTCGAGCTCCGCCGTTGCTTTCCCAGACACTTCCCTCACCGACTTTCCACTCTATCAACCAAGGCGCGGGCTGGATCCTGTTAGTGAACTTGAAGCTTCCAAACCACATTCTGGGTCCAAAGATTCTCTCGTAGAAAATGCTTGCGCTTCAGGGATTTTTCAATTAGACTGTCTCAAAAGCAAAGGAGCCCAGCAGCTTTCCAGGAACGGGAGCGTGAAACACATGAAGTCGGACAAGAGCATGGACAGCTTGCGGAGCCTTAGCACGAGGAGTAGTGGATCTACGGAAAGCTACTGCAGCGGGACAGACAGGGACACAAATAGCACCATTAGCAGCTATAAAAGCGAACAGACCAGCTCGACTCATGTGGAGAGCATTTTATCCGAACATGAGGAGGCGAGTGCGGTCAAGAGAGGCCTTTGTAGTGACCCCGAGGAGGAGCATAGTTCAGCCACTGATAAAAGGACTAGTAGCGTAAGGACCGCTGTAGAAAGAAATTCAGCTCAGGAAGCCAAGGACGCCAACACATCTGATGATGTGCAAAGTCCGAGGGGTCTCAGCTCGTCCGCATCTGAAGAAGCCAACAAGAACCCCCATGCGAACGAGTTAACGGCGCAAGTGGACTGGCTGCCTGGGAAGCTTTCGGTTAATCACGACGACCCGGGGGATAAACCAGTGATTTTGGTAGACTTGAGATCTTTTAAGGAAACGGGTATCAAACACCGAGATAGCGACGTACGCCCCAAATCGTCCAGTTTAATACACAGGACGTCCTCCTCTCATAAGTCCTGCAGGAGGCGGACAGGTAAAAAAAGAGCCAGCAGTTTTGACGCCAGTAGACACAAAGAATACGTCTCGTTTCAAGGCATAGCTGATACCAAACCCCACAGCACCGGTTTTTGTCACGACGAGGATTCCAGCGACCAAAGCGACTTGAGCAGGACCTCAAGTGTGCAGTCGGCCCACCGTTTTAGCAGCGATAGCTCTTCCAGCACTACTTCGCACTCATGCCAGTCTCCCGAGGCCAGATACACTGCTCTACGGACAAAATACCACATCAAAGACAAAGGAGCAGACTCTCGTCGAACTCACTTAAGTTGTGAAGGAAGCGGCAAAAAGCGCTCCAACCGTAGGACTTCAAGTACGAGCGGTACAAAAAGTCGGGCCAGGGTATTGAGCCTGGACAGTGGCACCGTAGTTAGCTTGGGGGACCCGAACAGACTGGCAGCCCCCGGCAGTATCAAACCATTAACCACTTCAAAATCAGATCTAGAGGCCAAAGAGGGGGAAGTTCTAGATCAGCTGTCTTTACTAGGTCGCGCGTCACAATTAGAATCTGTCACTCGGTCAAGGAATAGTTTGCCCAGTCAGGTTACGTTTCAGGACGTAGAAGAAAGAGAATCCGCCGTTGCAGGTACGTGGTACTGAATATAAATTGGCGCTGGATTTGTGTTAGAAGTATTATAGCTGCTACGAGTCCTGTGGTTATGAAGTGCAGACCTGCTACTGGGCCGGAAATCACCTCTGGTTTGGATGAACACTGAGCTGAAACATTAAAGAGAACCTGTCACATAGTTTTTGCCCCCCTTGCTGAGGGCAGCACAAGCCAGTGTCAGACCTGCTGTTTCCAGCGCTGTGTCCCTTATTCTGTAAGATGCTGGAGTTTTAGGCTATGTTCACACGGCTTATTTCGGGGCGTATTTGCGGACGTAATTACGTCTGTAAATGCGTCCCGAAATACGTTTCAAATACGTGTCACAAAGTGTGGCACGTATTTTGCGTCGTAAATACATTCCCCATTCTTTACAATGGGGACTTACATTGCGAAATACGCCTCAATAAGTGACAGGGAACTAAATTTTACGATCGTATTTACATGGCGAAAATACGTCGTGGAAATACGCCTTGTGTTAATGACGAGGCGTATTTTACATTGGAATCAATGCTAATCTAATTATTCATTATTTGAAACGTATTTGCAGACGTAATTGCGTCCGCAAATACGCCCCGAAATAAGTCGTGTGAACATAGCCTTAGAGTATTTAATGCTCAAATCTTATTCATGAGCAGGTGTTAGCCCCGCCCACCAAAGGCTACCCCCCCGCCCACCTGACAGTTATTCACATGTTGCTACCTATTCAAAGTAATAGGTTTATCAGTTGAGGTGGGCGGGGCTAACCTCAGGTGGGCGGGGCATGAAAAAATTACTTTGTTTGACTCTTTTCTGGCTTAAAACTGCAGATTTGAGCATTAAATTCACAAAAACTCCAGCATCTTACAGAATAAGGGACACAGCGCTGGAAACAGCAGGTCTGTCACTAGCCTGTGCTGCCCTCAGCAAGGAGGGCATAATCTATGTGACAGGTTCTCTAAGTAGTTGCATTATTATTATTGCTTCATATACTCTTTGTAGGAAAATAAATTCCTCGTTGTTGCTGCAGGACGTGGTCAACAAAATTGTAGCCCGCATCACATTGCTGGTTTCTGTGCGGTCAGTACGTTGTATCCTGTGCAATGGCTGCTTTTATTTTACCTGTCCTTTTAGAAAAAGAAAGCAGGGCTGCTACAGATTGGGGAGTGACCTTATATTGCACTGTACTCTTACAAAGTAGAGAATACACTATATGTTTCTTATGTTGCTCTAAACCAGGCCTCCTCAAACTGCGGCCCTCCAGCTGTTGGGAAACTACAGCTCCCATCATGCATTTATATAATCTACAACAGTGGGCATGATGGGAGTTGTAGTTTCACAACAGCTGGAGGGCCGCAGTTTGAGGAGGCCTGCTCTAAACCTTTCTAGAAGCAGTTTTTAACGCTGAAACCAGGAATGAATCGTAATTGAAGGACTCATTAAGAAAGGTTGGGACTTCCCCCTCCTTGTATAAAATAGATTCTTGGTTTTGGCTTTAAAAATTGTATCTAAAAAGCTGAATATTTAAACGCAGCCTTAAATAAGAAGAGTGCAACCTGTCAAGTGGTTTATGCTGCCTTATCTGAAAGCAGGATGTGATAGAGGGAGAGAAGCTGAGCTCTGTGATATATAGGGTTATATGATAGAGGGAGAGGAGCTGAGCTCTGTGATATATAGGGTTATATGATAGAGGGAGAGGAGCTGAGCTCTGTGATTTATAGGGTTATATGATAGAGGGAGAGGAGCTGAGCTCTGTGATATATAGGGTTATATGATAGAGGGAGAGAAGCTGAGCTCTGTGATATATAGGGTTATATGATAGAGGGAGAGAAGCTGAGCTCTGTGATATATAGGGTTATATGATAGAGGAGAGGAGCTGAGCTCTGTGATATATAGGGTTATATGATAGAGGGGAGAGAAGCTGAGCTCTGTGATATATAGGGTTATATGATAGAGGAGAGAAGCAGAGCTCTGTGATATATAGCGTTATATGATTTGTAGAAGGATTTCTGAGTAAAAGGCAAAAGAAAATACTGATGGGACTCTTTAAGGGACAGTGAGAGTCCTTCTTACCCTGTCCACATATAGTGAATGACCGCTTTTCCTGTATCAGTGTTTATACAGAGCAATCTGTCAATCATTGTGGGCCGGATAAGAAAGACTTCCACTGTCACTTAAGGAGTCCCATCAGTATTTTCTCTACTCAGAAATCCTTCTCCAAATCAAATAACCCTATATATCACAGAGCTCAGCTTCTCTCCTATCATATAACCCTATATATCACAGAGCTCAGCTCCTCTCCTCTATCATATAATCCTATATATCACAGAGCTCAGCTTCTCTCCATCTATCATATAACCCTATATATCACAGAGCTCAGCTTCTCTCCTCTATCATATAATCCTATATATCACAGAGCTCAGCTTCTCTCCGCTATCATATAACCCTATATATCACAGAGCTCAGCTTCTCTCCTCTATCATATAACCCTATATATCACAGAGCTCAGCTTCTCTCCTCTATCATATAACCCTATATATCACAGAGCTCGGCTTCTCTCCTCTATCATAACCCTATATATCACAGAGCTCAGCTCCTCTCCTCTATCATATAACCCTATATATCACAGAGCTCCTCTCCTCTATCATATAAACCTATGTATCACAGAGCTCAGCTCCTATCCCTCTATCATATAACCCTATATATCACAGAGCTCAGCTTCTCTCCATTTATCATATAACCCTATATATCACAGAGCTCAGCTTCTCTCCATTTATCATATAACCCTATATATCACATAGCTCAGCTTCTCTCCCTCTATCATATAACCCTATATATCACAGAGCTCAGCTCCTCTCCTCTATCTTATAACCCTATATATCACAGAGCTCAGCTCCTCTCCTCTATCTTATAAACCTATATATCACAGAGCTCAGCTTCTCTCCCTCTATCATTTAACCCTACCCTGTTTCCCTGAAAATAAGACAGCATCTTATATTAATTTTTGCTCCTAAAGATGCACTATGTCTTATTTTCAGGGGATGTCTTATTTTTCCACAAATAAATTATAGCATGCTATACTAGTGTGTGTGTGTGTGTGTGTGTGTGTGTATATATATATCTTAAAGTTTAGAGTCACAAACAATAGGATATATGTATGTAAAGGACATTTTATGGCAGCTGCAGTGACTTATCTCAAAGGATGGCAAACGTAACATGCTGGACTTGTGGGACTAGAAGTCCCAGCATGCCCCATCAGCCATCCTGTGAGATGTGTGTGTAGGTATCACTGCTCTGTTCTCCCTCCCATCCCTCACTTATTTGTACACTGACTCCTGTCCTGGGATGTTCGGGACCTGTGGTGTCATCAGTCACATGACCTCCCTTCACAGGTCCTTCAACCCTCTGTAATTTTCGCTGCGTCTTATTTTCGGGGGGTGCCTTATATTAGGGAATTCAACAAAATCTCTGCTATGTCTTACTTTCAGGGTTGTCTTATTTTCGGGGAAACACGGTATATATCACAGAGCTCAGCTCCTCTCCCTCTATCAAATAACCCTATATATCACAGAGCTCAGCTTCTCTCCTCTGTCATATAACCCTATATATCACAGAGCTCAGCTCCTCTCCTCTATCATATAACCCTATATATCACAGAGCTCAGCTTCTCTCCTCTATCATATAACCCTATATATCACAGAGCTTAGCTTCTCTCCTCTATCATATAACACCATATATCACAGAGCTCAGCTCAACTCCTCTATCATGTAACCCCATATATCACAGAGCTCAGCTCCTCTCCACTATCATATAACCCTATATATCAGAGCTCAGCTTCTCTCCCTCTATCATATAACCCTATATATCACAGAGCTCAGCTTCTCTACCTCTATCATATAACCCTATTTATCACAGAGCTCAGCTTCTCTACCTCTATCATATAACCCTATATATCACAGAGCTCAGCTTCTCTTCTCTATCATATACCCCCATATATCACAGAGCTCAGCTTCTCTCCTCTGTCATATAACCCTATATATCACAGAGCTCAGCTCCTCTCCTCAATAAAATAACCCAATATATAACAGAGCTCAGTCCTCTCCTCTATCATATAACCCTATATATCACAGCGCTCAGCTCCTCTCTATCATAAAACCTTATATATCACAGAGCTCAGCTTCTCTCCTCTATCATAAAACCTTATATATCACAGAGCTCAGCTTCTCTCCTCCATCATATAACCCTATATATCACAGAGCTCAGCTTCTCTCCTCTATCATATAACCCCATATATCACAGAGCTCAGCTTCTCTCCTCTATCAAATAACCCTATATATCACAGAGCTCAGCTCCTCTCCTCTATCATATAAACCTATATATCACAGCGCTCAGCTCCTCTCTAACATAAAACCTTATATATCACAGAGCTCAGCTTCTCTCCTCTATCATAAAACCTTATATATCACAGAGCTCAGCTTCTCTCCTCCATCATATAACCCTATATATCACAGAGCTCAGCTTCTCTCCTCTATCATATAACCCCATATATCACAGAGCTCAGCTTCTCTCCTCTATCATATAACCCCATATATCACAGAGCTCAGCTCCTCTCCTCTATCACATCCTACTCTAGCATAGGGCAGCATAAACCACTTGTCAGGTTCCCTTTAAGGCACATAATTAAAATTGCGATGTTCACCTGATGTGACGCATTGATCTGCTTTGTGCTGGCAGCAGAGCCTTGTTTTCCTCTGTACCTGTAATTGAATTGATACATGTGCATTATAGGTGAATGCTGTGATGTGCTTCAGGTTTTTTTTTTCCCCTGAAAATTCTATAAACGGACAGGTAATTCTTTTTCGAGGTCTAATTTTCCCACTTAAGGTTTACTTGAAGTAACCTGGTCCATAAAGGAACTTGAGGAAGCCTCTTGTTGATGCCAATGGCCACCCAATCTCTCCTCTTATTACCTTTTAAAGTCAAGATGTGTCGCCCACATAGTACCCGCCTATGAAAAAACTTGCAGCACATTGGAACAGGAAAGAGGGATCGGTTTTTGTTTTTTGCTCTGAATTTAAAGTTCTGTTTACATGGCACCAACATAGACTTAATAATGAATAGTAACTGTTTCTTGTGTCTCCAATGGTTGCATGCCTGGCCGCCGACATTGATGGGTGACCCTTCCCAGTCCTGTTTGGTTCTCTTCTTACTGTTCTTTGTATGTGGTCCGCCCTACGAATTCTGTGAATAGTCAGCTTTTTTTTCCAGTCCTATGTTTTTCTTTTAATCTCCTCTGTTCTTCACATTCTTTAAGAGGTATTCCCACTGTAGAGTTTGATGGCGTGTTGCTTGGATAATCTATCAAAGCCTGATAGGTGCAGGTTCTCCTTTCTGCTGTGTAAATTTCGGGGGTGGGGGGGGGGGACTCGCACCTATCAGACTTTGATGGCATATTCGAACAATATGCCATCAACTATGGTGATTACGCTCCTTTAAGCATAATGTTATATGAGGTGGTTTGGTCTGCTTTCGTAGGTCTCCAATTTAGGTCCTATTCACATCACGTATATGGCCTCCGTTCATGGTATCTGTCCGATACCTTGATATGGTTATCCAAATACAAGAACACCTCAGTGGATGAAAGAGATGTCTACTAAGCATCTAGACCTAAATTCACAAAATCTATCTATCCCAGAGGAAAAAGGTCATAAAAAATAACTTTTAATAATAAACTTTTAAAATAGATAAATGCGCGACATCAAGTACACAAATATATCAAAATGTATAATATTAGAGTAAACAAAAGGGACCTGTAGTATAGAATAGTCCTATAAAGCCCTAATCAAACTAAACCGCCCTGTCCTAACCAACAGACAGGTGTATCGCCCCGATAAGGGCGTTCCCGTCACCAACTTGAACCTATCTAAACTGGCCCTGAAAAAATTAATGGTCCCATCCCAACATGTTTCGACCATTCAAACGATATTATCTGAGCGAGTCAGGGGACAATGAGAAATAAGAAACCAATATAAGGCCAAGTGCTAAATGTTAGTAATCGGTACATAAAGTCAGGAAAAAGGAGTACCTGCCAGAATGTTGCAAACTGCTTCATCTCCAGTGCCCGAAGGTCAGAGCAAAATACGATAGTTTTATATACTGGTTCTGGCAGTACTTTTATGTCTAAGTAATAGGACTCATCCCTCACCCCGTCCGGGTGTCACAGCATCGGTTGTATTAGAGAGACTTTATGTACGGATTGCACTTGGCCTAATATTGGTTTCTTATTTCTCATTGTCCCCTGACGCGACCAGATAATATCGTTTGAATGGTCGAAACATGTTGGGATGGGACCATTAATTTTTTCAGGGCCAGTTTAGATAGGGTCGGGTTGGTGACGGGAACGCCCTTATCGGGGCGATACACCTGTCTATTGGTTAGGATAGGGCGGTTTAGTTTGATTAGGGCTTTATAGGACTATTCAATACTACAGGTCCCTTCTTTTGTTTACACTAATATTCTACATTTTGATATATTTGTGTACTTGATGTTGCGCGTTTATCTATTTGAAAAGTTATTTTTTATGACCTTTTTCCTGTTAGATAGATAGACTTGATATGGTTATCCCAAAAGATGCTCGGCAGGACCCTGGTGGGGGCATTGGAATCTATAGTCCAAACATGATAGATTTTTCAGTTTATCCCGATGGAGACCATGACCATAAACAGGATGTTAATGGGGACTTGGCATCTTTAATACAACTGCAAGGTGCTACTTATTTGACACTTAAACACCATAGGATCCTAGGGGGATCTTAGTGTAGTTACACTATATTATGTTTATTTTTTTTAGGTCAGAAAACATTTTCTAACATATGCACTAAATGCCTATGTGTTCATTGATACAGTTAAGTTGTCCACAGACTGCCATCTCATACCCTTCCCGGGCCCATTGACCTTTCAAAACGAAAAGGGCCCATCCCAAATTTTTTTTTTAGGCTAGATCCAAATCTTGTCCAATAGCAACAATGGGGGCTTTTGGTGTTGAGGCCATAATACAGTGCTTGAATGTGCCATCTTACAGCTTCTGTTAGTCACCAAAGCCATGTGGCTACCACTGTAACCTGCTGGCATTTTTTTGGTTTAAAGGGTTTTACCATAAAGGCTTTTCCGTGCCTTTTTGGGCCTTTCTTTTGCTTTCAGTGTGCTAAAAAGGAAAATTTGATTTTTTTAAAATGCATATAAATTGACCCAGCGGGTTTGGACACACCTTTTGCCTTCCCCACGGGTTTTGCCCCACCTGGTCAAAAAAAAACGACTTTTTAAATGGCAGGGGTGCCCAAACCGGCCCCCAGCTTTGGAAAACTACAACCCCCCACCCATGCCCACTTTTATAGATTAACAAATGCATGAGGGGACTTGTTATTTTTTCCCAACACTCGAATCCGCAGTTTGACACCTGGGGTTTTTATGCAAAGAAAAAGGGGCAATAAAGCGGAGTGGTTAGCAGCATAAGGTCCTAGTTAAAATTTCCCCTTCGGGAACTAAACACAGCATTATCTGCGGGCGCACATCTGCCCATGCCCACTTCACCCCCTGGGTCTTTTTTAACATACGATCTTTTTTGTACCCCTTAGAGACTATGCGTAATTCTTTTTTTTCTCAAATGAGAGCTATGGATTCCCCGAAAATTGTTGCACTTTTTTCGCCGCGAAATTAAAGTGCAAATATTTTGGAAAAAGTGCGCTCCGTATACCCTAAAGACGGCTAATAAAAAAAAGGTGCAGAATTTTAAAAAATGTTTAATGGTGAAAATGCCCAATTTCATTTTAAGCTTCCACGTAAATTTTTATTTTGGGGAAAAACCCCCCCTTAATATAAATTAGCCCAAGTAACACTTTAAAAACCCCGCTATATCCACTAACCGCCATAGAAGCCCATTTTGGTACGTTGTCTGTGTAGTGTAGAAGAATTTCCTAGCCCTGTTTTTAAACTTTATTGAAACTTTGCCTGATGTTTTTATTTACTTTTGGATTTTTAAAAGCCCCCAAAAATTAATCGGGTGCATTGCCCTAGCTTTGATTTACTTCTGCACTGAATTCAAGCGGAACCATTTTTGGGGTTTTCGGGAACTGTTCTATCTTTGCTATTTTTGAGGTCCCTTTTCTGTTTTGATCCTTAAAGAGGTTGTCTCACTACAAATTCCCTGCTTTTAAATGTTAAAGATTTTGAAAAAACCAAGTCACTTTGGCAATATTTGGTCCATTAGCAGTGTCCAAACCTATTCGGAATTTACCCCCTTTTTAAAAGGGGCTGCATCACTCCAAAATTTTCGCTATAGCCAGACCTTTTGATCCCCTCCTATACAACCAGTGCGGGCGGGGCCTATAGCTACAGACCTTTTTTTAATCTCTGTGGGGCTCCCCAGCACGGTTTGCAAATTAACTACAGCCCTTTCAATCTCTCTGAAGGCGGGCCACACGGGTTGCTATACCTACGGGCCCCTTTTCAATTCTTCTCTTTGGGCTGCCATGCGGTTCTGAAAGCTAAAAGACCTTTTTAACCTTCATGATACTCTAGCACGTTGCAAATTACTACAAAAACCTGTTAAAAAAACTCTGGGTGATGGGTTTCCAGCAACGGGTCGTTTATCCCCTACAACCTTTTTCAACCTCCTAAAAGGGCCTGCCAGTTCTGGTTGCTATAGCTACAACCGGGCTTCAACAGCGGGCCAAAAAAAGGACCAGAAAAACACGCCCCTGAACTCGAAAAAAAATCAAGAAAACAGGGGGAATCAAGTAGTGAGACAACCCCCTTTTTAAAATTTTAACTTGCGCAAATAATCAACTTTTTCACTTTTCTTTTTCCCCTATTAGTCTGTGGGGGTTTTTTTTTTTCCTGCTTTTTTTATGTGAATATTTGTGAAGAAAAAAAACATGATTTCTCTGATTGTTAAATTGCTTAAAAACAGCAAGTTAGAGAAACTGTGAATTAAAGAATTGGCCCTTCCTATACCAATTCGGGGGCAGTTTAATCATTACGCAAGCAGGGGGGAAACGCAGATTTTTTCTCTCTTTATTACTTGGAAAGGGTAATATTTTTTTTTTTTAAACCCTTTTGTTTCCCCACCGTTTAAATTGGGGGGGCCCGTAATTACCCATGTGGGGGGGGGGGAGGGAGGGGGGGCCGCCCTCCCGCCCCATAGACTATAAATTACAAAGCGGCGCTATACGCCGTTTGGAAAATTCCCCACAGTCTTTATCTCCCCCCACGGGGGAAATTTCCCCCGAGCGGGAAAGGAAACGTAATCCATACCTCTATGAAAAACGGGGTTTTATTTGAAATGACTGGGACGTTTTTTCCACCCTTAAATTTTTGCCACTTTTACACGCAATTACAGACCGAAATACTTTTTTTTTCCCCTTTTTTAAGGGCCGTGGGGAAAAAAATAGCCTTACGGTCTCTTTATGGGTTTAGCGGAAAAAGGGCCCTTCCTGGTTACCTCGGGTGTCTCTCAGATATTGTGTAAATTACCCCTCTCCCCCCTCCCCCGCTCTTAGGTGACTCACATTTCTTGTTTTTTTCTTTTAATTACTCCTTTTTTGGGTTCATCGGAAAATTTTGGGTTTTTTCTATTCTCCCCCCCAGTCTTTTGGGGGCCCTACCAGCCCGGGAGCTGGCTTTGCTGACGGTTTTAAAATTTTTATGGAACCCCAACAAAATTATTTTTAGAAAAATTGTCAGGGGCCTATCCTCATATCCGCTGAAAATCCCAAAAGCAAGCTGTTTTTTTCCCTTCATTTACTTTTTTTAAATTTTTTCCCTGTTTTTGCACTTGTTTTTCTTTTGAGCCATATTGGACTGTTCAAACAATCCGTGTGACAGCTGTATCCTTTGTGCCATAGGTAAAATCTGATGCGGTCATTGGCAAGCAAATCATCTTGTACTAGGAGTTAAAGGAGTTGTCTCACTACAAAAAATTGGGTTTGTTTTTTAAATTGTTAAAGATTTTTGCAAAAAAAAGTCCACTTTGTAATAAAAGGGTCCATTAAGGGAAGAAAAAACCCTTTTCCTAATATCCCCCCCTTGTAGGGGCCCCTCCCATCACTCCTCTTCCAAAAGCTAAAACCCCTTTTTGATCTTTTCCTGAAAAGCGGGCCACACTTTTTGCTATAGCTACAGACCTTTTTAATCTCTCCTGAAGGGCTGCCAGCACGGGTTGCTATACTACAGACCTTTGATCTCTCCTGATACCCTGTCACCCACGGGTTTTCTAAGACCTTTTTCTTTCTCATAAATAGGCTGCCACACGGTTTTGCTATACACAACCTTTTGATCTCTCCGATATTTCCCAGATTTGGTTGCTATAGACCTGTTCAGTTTCTCATGATAGGCTGCCAGCACTGGTTGCTATAGCTATAGACCTGTTCAGTTTCTCATGATAGGCTGCCAGCACTGGCTGCTATAGCTATAGACCTGTTCAGTTTCTCATGATAGGCTGTCAGCACTGGTTGCTATAGCTACAGACCTGGCTTCTACTGCAGCCTAGTAGAGGCCAGTAAACACGCCCCTGAATTCAAAATGAAACCAAGAAAACAGGACTGAGGTGAGATGAATCAATGTAGTGAGACAACCCCTTGAAAGGGGTTTTGCCACAAAGTGACTTCCTTACCTGTTATCTGCTCAGGACAGAAGATAAACAAATCATGCGGTGTCCTGAACTGCTGCGGGGAGGGGGATGGGGCGGAGAACAGTAAGCAAGGGGCGAAATGGGGGACGACAGCAGAACAAAAAAGTTAAGGAGAAAAGGAGTGTCTGCAAGGTTTACTGAGAGAAGTACATTACAACAGTGTATTCTGTTGACAGCAGAAAGCCCTCGTACACTGCACATTTCTCCCCAGCCCCTTGCAGAGTGAGGAAGCAAGGGAGCGTCTACAATGTTTACTAAAATAATTACATTACAACCAGTGAATTCTCTATACAGCAGACAGACTCATACACTGCACTTCTCCCCACCCCTTGCAAGCTCCTTCATGTTCCCTGTCATCAGATAAGAAGGGTAAACACGCAAGCGCGGCCAGATCAGCTCCTGTCAGTGTCTAATGTTAACTTTTAAGTAACTAAGGGCATGTAAAGAAGGCTGTAGCTCTCACAGGCTTCACTTTTTGTAATCACATATATTTAGAAAAGTGATTAAATACCCATTTTGGAGGATCCCACGTCAACATTACATCGTGGCAAAACCCCTTTTAGTTATAAACATTTAGCTTCCTGCATCCACCATAACTTTGTTGTTCTGTATAGAAAGTATACAGCAATCTCCTCTACTCCCTGTAGTGGCCACTTAAAACCAGTCAGACTTTCATCTGACTGTGTAGGAGATTTGGAGCGCTTTATCAAAAAAAAAATTAAAAAATGAATTTGTACAATTTTACAACACAGCAACATAGCTTTATTATGCATGCCCCGAGCGTGCATGTTTATTGTAATGGAGAGAGCAAGCCAATAAATGCACATTTGGCATGGGCTTATCTCCTTTGGGAGCAAGGTATTGGACATGTTGAAATCAAACAGGTCTAATCCTTCCCAATATCTAATTAACACGACATTGAATAGGCACTGGAGAAAATGTAGTAAATAGTTAGACTTAAAAAGGGGTAAGGTAGGGACAGGTAATTGAAGACTTTTTCTAAATCTTTTGGTCTTTTGATTTTACTTTAGGGTATGTTCACACGGCTTAAATTGCTGCGTATTGTGCCGCAATTACGTTAATTCATAGCTCGAATAGAGAGCTGTGGATTACGCGTTGTCTCCCCGTGCGTACAATACGCCCCCACCCCCGCTGCTTTGGAATGACGCGCTGATCAGCGCGTGGTTCCAAAACGCATGGCGTATTGCAGTGCATACTATACACGATGCAATAAGCCGTGTGAACATACCCTTAGTCAGGAGATGAGATTTTATCTGCTCTGAGTGCACACAGGTTTCTATGGTTACCCGTCCATATTTCTGCTATCTGATGAGAGCAGGGAGTGAGGTCACTGTGGTCAGAGAGCTCACTTAGGAGCAGACTAATAATTGCTAACAAGATTAGCTTTTGTTTACAGATAAGCAATTGTTATCCCTCCTCAGAGCATGTGTAGCTTTGATTACTGAAGATTAGCATATTTAGCTTCTCTAAAACTAGCTGAGACATTACAGAGAACAGTGCAGGAGAGGTACTCACTGCTATAGAACCACCCGCAGCCTGATGAGACCAGAGTGAAAAAAGCTGTCTGACTGTGAAACTACATAGTGAGAGAACCCCTTCTAACAGTCTAAAAATTTTACAAATTTATCCATGTCTAGTGCCATCTGGTAAGTTTGGCACATCTTTAGACTTGTGTAAATTTATATCACCTATTAATTGGCTTAGTTTACGCCAGAGTTTTGGTGCATGAAAGGCAACAGTCTTTCTGCAGAGTCACAACCGTTTTGTCAAACAAGTTACAAGAGCGTCTAAGGCTATGTTTACATGGCTTAATTGCGGGACGTATTTCGCCCGCAATTACGCCGTGTGGACGGGAGCGGAGGGTGGGGGGTGCGGCAGCCCGCCTGCCCCATAGACATTCAGTATACGCCGTGAATAATTGACATGTCACGTGTTGTGCGAGCGGGGAGAAAAGACGTAATCCATAGTTCTCTATGAGAACTGTGGATTACCGTAATGACTGGGACGTATTTCAGCCCATAATTCGCGCAGTACGGCGCGATATACAGGCCGAGATACGTCCCAAAATAAGCCGTGTGAACATAGCTTAAAAAGCCTAACATGTATAGAGATGTTTGGCACAATTGCCATATTAAATCTGCCTCACTGTCATTTAAAAAAAAAAAAAAAAAAAAAATTCGCCTAAATCATTAGTACATATAAGAAACTTTGTAATATGGCTTTTATACTCTTGTGAGTTACTACTTTTATTTAGGGTATGTTCACACGGCTTTTTCCAATACGGTTTTCGATCCGAAAAACGTATTAAAGTGCTGCGTAAAACGTATCCGTACATGTTTCCAAAGTGTGCTGCATGTTTGCATGCACTTTCTGTGCAGCAGAAACGCACTTTAGGCTCTGTCTACACTGCAGTGGCCAAAAAACGAATTACTAAAAACATTCATGAAGCTGAGTTTTCTGTCCACTGCCTGTCAAAAGCGCTGAAAAAACGTCCCTTTTTTGTCGCGTTTTTCGTTTTTTGGAGCGTCTTTGCTCTGCTTTTTAATGTATTCACAAAAAAAGCCTTTGGATGTAAGCTACACCCTACAGGTGGAGTTAACATGTTAAGTAGTCACTTCCTTTTAGATCACTGTAGCCATTTTTGGAGCACATTGCCCTTTGTGTGCTGCTGCTGCGTGCTACTGCTTTATTAAATTTTGCACCAGATTTTCCCACCAAAATCCAAAAAAACCCACTTTAAATCTTTCCATACAGCAAGATACCTTTATTAGCATCAAAATCTGTAAAGAAAAGGATTTTAGCGCCAAAATCCCCCAAAAAACGCATTAATGCGCCAAATTCCGTAAAAAAAACCTATTTTTAGTGTCCGAAGCGAGATCACTTTATTAGCGCCAAAATCTGTAAAGATACGGATTTTAGCACCAAAAATCCTTTCAAAAAAAACGTAACCTGGTGCCGAAATTTCCATAAAAAACGTATTTTTTTGCCCCAAAAAAGCTAGATCGCTTTATTGGCGCCAAAATCTGAAAAGATAGGGATTTTAGCCCCAAAATCCATCAAAAGACAGATTCTTGCGCTAAAATCCGTAAAAAAAAAAAAGTGTTTTTAGCGCCAGAAGCGGAGAATTTTAAATTAGCGCCAAAATATGTTCATAAATGATTTTAGTGGCAAAATCCATAAAGAGAGGATTATGTGCCAAATCCGTAATAAAAAACCCCGTATTTTGGCGTCAGAAGCTAGAGAACTTTATTAGCTCCAAAATATGTTAAGAAAAGGATTTTAGCACCAAAATCCGTAAAAAAAAAAAACGGATTCTGGTGCCAAAATCCGTAAAAAAAAAATTTTTTTTAGCGAAAAATATATGATTGCGCAAAAATAGGTATCGACCAAAGCATGATCCATTTTATTACAAAAGGTACAAACAAGGACACATCAGACACTTGTAGCAGATTTGATCAGGTATAACCTTTGTTAAACACCCACTAATAGGTGGGACTTGGTCCTCCTGGAGGGTTTTCATTGAAAAATCGCACCAAAAGACGTCCGGCGCTTTCCATAGACTCCTGTAGTAAATTTTCTGCCCGGCTCTGGCGTTTTTTTAGAGCATGTTGCAAAATACGACCTGTAAAAAAAACAAGCAGAAAAAAGTTCAGTGTAGACAGCAGGAGGGTTTCACATTAAAGTCTATGGGAGATGATTACAGTCGTTTTTCCAGCGTTTTTAGACAACGAAAAACGCTGAAAAAAATGGACGTTTTTCTGTGCAGTGTAGACAGAGCCTGAAAGCTTTAAATAGGGCGTCTGCCGCATAAAACAGATCAAGAATTGACGTGACAATTCTCTGATTGGATTCATTAAACGTTAGTACGAAAGATGTATGTGAAACACCCATCTTCTGAACGACGATACGTGTTTTATATTGAAATCAATGTAGATCACACTGAGCATTGTTAGATACGCGTTTGGGTCCGAAAAACTTACCCGAACACGTATCTAATAAACACAGTGTGAACATCCCCTAACTTTGCCTCCTACATTGACCATTTGCTCTTAGTTCACTGCTTAAAACAGTCTTGAGAGACGAGAGGGATTAGTAGCTCAATCAGATCTTCCTATAGAGGTTGGTAGAGAAGGGAGGAGGAAGTAGGTGTTGCAGTGAAGGAGGGAGAGCGAGCGAGACTTGCACCTCTTGCTAGTAAGTATGCTCCCTTATCCCAGTGGATGCACAGCAGCACTCCTCATTTCTGCTGTAAGACATCCCCTTTGCGACTGCTTCTGAGATGAAATTCTAGCACTGGGGTGAGATCTAAATAGACTTTGCTTCTGTCTCCTTCCAGCAGCTCCTTCCTCCTCCTCCCCCCTCCCTTCGCCATAGACTATTATAGGAAGCATATAACCTGATCCCTCAATTGACTGGTAATTCATCTCTCAAGTCCGTTTTTATCCCCGAATGGAGAGTGGATGATCAGTCCTAGGTGCAGAGGCTCTGGTGGAGCATGAAGCATTGTCGTCCTCTTACGACTGATTTAGGTAAAGATTGCTATAATATCAGTGCCTATCGGTAAAACACCTTTTTAGGATGGTCCTATGTGGCTGATGTAGAAGCACTCATCTGGATCTGTTACATGTTAAGCCAGTTTTGGTGGCTATTTAGTAACTTTTTGAATTAAAGGGGTTGTCTCACTACACTGATTCATCTCACCCCAGTCCTGTTTTCTTGGTTTCATTTTGAATTCAGGGGCGTGTTTACTGAATTCTACCAGGCTGCAGTAGAAGCCAAGTCTGTAGCTATAGCAACCAGCGCTGGCAGCCTATCAGGAGAGATCAAACAGGTCTGTAGCTATAGCGACCAGTGCTGGCAGCCTATAAGGATACAAAAACTTTGTTTGGCTCTGCACATCCAAAAGCATTTTTTGAAAAAAATGTAAGCATAGGTGCACACTAGCAAAGGCAGTAACATACATCTATTCCAAATGTCAGTGGCACACTAAAAACTAAGTAGACCTCAAAGGCATATAGGAATTTTTGAAAATGCATTACTGCTAAGGAAATATGAAAACCTGGGATTCTTGGTTCACAGTTTTGATCAAAAAATGTTTAAGCTCACCTCCCAATTGCGTCAAGGGGATCCCATTTTCAAAAAATGCTTTTGGATGTGCAGAGTCAAACAAAGTTTTTGTAGTCTGTATGAGGAGTGGCTGCCTCATTGGCTTGCTGCACTCCGCCTACCTCTTTTAAACCAGTGCAGGATTATTCAGTAGCAAGTTCTTTTCACTCCCAGAGATGTTGTAGTCTGAGCAGGCTCCAGGAGTGATACCGTTTTATTGTTCGGACTCACCTGTGCTGGGATCCCCTTGACGCAATTGGGAGGTGAGCTTAAACATTTTTGATCAAAACTGTGAACTAAGAATCCCAGGTTTTCATATTTCCGTAGCAGTAATGCATTTTCAAAAATTCCTATATGACTTTGATGTTTACTTAGTTTTTAGTGTGCCACTGACATTTGGAATAGAGGCAGCCTATCAAGGAGCAGATTGCACCCGGTGACTTGGGTAAGGCTTAATAGCGACCAGTGCTGGCAGCCTATCAGGAGAGATTGAACAGGTCTGTAGCTATAGCGACCTGAGGAGCTGATGCAGCCCATACAAGAGGGGATATCTAGGAATAGGTAGGACACTGTTAATGGATTCATATTGCAAAGCGACTTGTTTTTGCAAGATCTTTAACATAAAAAGCAGCGATCCTTGTGGTGAGACAACCCCTTTAAAGGTTCTTGGGTTAGCTCCACCTAGGCTTTTATGTGGCACTATTTCTTTGCACTATAGAGCGGTACGATATGTCTTTAACTTTTAAACCTTTTTCTGCTCTTTCCTCCACAGTCCCAGCATCAGGCATTTTTGTGGTAGTTTCCGTTGGTCAAACCCATGATTTAATATACAGGCTGACCATTAAGTGACCAGCCTTCAATGAGTCACTGAATTTCCCAATTCTCCTCCTGCTTGCTCAGCACCCACAGTCATAATGTCGTACTATTTTGCTGCATGTTTAATGATTTCTTTACCCTGTATGTATTAAGTGAGGCCCCATTCATACTATGTTTCCATTTGCTCTACTTCCCATCAGTTTATGCATTGTGTGCCAGACACATGGTTCTTCCATGGTATCCTTTGGATTAGGCTGTGTTCCCACGGTACAGGACAAATACCGTCCAGTTTGCCGGCCGGTATTTGTCCGGTTTTGCGGCCGGCCGCAGGGGGGCGGGGGTGCGGGTTTCGACCGCTTTTCTCCACAATGAGCGGAGAACAGCCCTCCTCCCTCTCATTGAGAAGCACAGATTCTGTCCGAAAACCGGAAGGAAGAATGAACATGCTCAATGTTTTTCGAGCGGAAACCGCCGGGCGGAAAACCCGTGCAGTGGGGACCGCTGCACGGGTTTTCCATAGAGCCCCAGTGGGGACTGCTGCTCGGGTTTTCCATAGAGCCCCAGTGGGGACTGCTGCTTGGGTTTTCCATAGAGCCCCAGTGGGGACTGCTGCACGGGTTTTCCCTTGAGCCCCAGTTGGGGGACTGCTGCTCGGGTTTTCCATAGAGCCCCAGTGGGGACTGCTGCACGGGTTTTCCATAGAGCCCCAGTGGGGACTGCTGCTCGGGTTTTCCATAGAGCCCCAGTGGGAAACTGCTGCACGGGTTTTCCATAGAGCCCCAGTGGGGACTGCTGCTCGGGTTTTCCATAGAGCCCCAGTGGGGACTGCTGCACGGGTTTTCCATAGAGCCCCAGTGGGGACTGCTGCTCGGGTTTTCCATAGAGCCCCAGTGGGGACTGCTGCGCGGGTTTTCCATAGAGCCCCAGTGGGAGACTGCTGCTCGGGTTTTCCATAGAGCCCCAGTGGGAGACTGCTGCTCGGGTTTTCCATAGAGCCCCAGTGGGAGACTGCTGCTCGGGTTTTCCATAGAGCCCCAGTCGGAGACTGCTGCTCGGGTTTTCCATAGAGCCCCAGTCGGAGACTGCTGCTCGGGTTTTCCATAGAGCCCCAGTGGAGACTGCTGCTCGGGTTTTCCATAGAGCCCCAGTGGGAGACTGCTGCTCGGGTTTTCCATAGAGCCCCATTGGGGACTGATGCTCGGGTGTTCCATAGAGCCCCAGTGGGGAGACTGCTGCTCGGTTTTCCATAGAGCCCCAGTCGGGGGACTGCTGCTGGGTTTTCCATAGAGCCCCAGTCGGAGGACTGCTGCTCGGGTTTTCCATAGAGCCCCAGTGGGGACTGCTGCTCGGGTTTTCCATAGAGCCCCAGTCGGAGACTGCTGCTCGGGTTTTCCATAGAGCCCCAGTGGGGACTGCTGCTCGGGTTTTCCATAGAGCACCATTGTGCTCATTTTCGGCCGTTTTTTAAGGCGGTCTGAAAAACCGCAAACCGACCGAAAACCCTTGCCGTGGGGACATGCCTTTACCTTTTCATGTTACCCCAATGGGTACCTGCAATGGAGGCCGGAAATGTGATGTGAGTGGGGCCTTACCAGTGTAGCGGCATTAATAATTTGTTCTTTCTACCTCCTTGTCATTTCTCTTTTGATGTCCACTATGTTCTCCTTCTTCCTTTACTGCTCAGGGAATAAATCCTAAGGAGTTGATAGCGTGTCTGCCATCAGGGTAATTGGCAGAGTCCTAAACTTAACATTTTGGGTAGTTATATCGGAGTTAGTTTTTATTTTTTACGTTTTTCACCTGAAGTCTCTGTCTTGCTGCTGCAGCACACACCAGTGAGGAGACTGTAACATTTCGTCGTGAACGCAGCACATTTAGGCGCCAGGCCGTACGGCGCAGGCACAATGCAGGGAGCAATCCCACTCCTCCCGCATCGCTCATTGGATCACCCCTCAGGTATGGTATTCCAAGTTCCATCCTATGGCATGCTGCAGGCTTCTAACCATTACTGTCAGCTTGCTCTGTCCCCCCTCCCCACTCTCCGTACCGGTCATCCTAATACCGTGAAATATGTATGTCTTGCTTTGAACCCTTCCACCCCCTTTCTCTATAGGCTTTCTCTGCATGACACCGTGAGCATGTGATCTGCATGGATCTGCTGCAATGCAGTCATTAAATACTAAGACCTAGTTGGAAGCCTATTTTAATACTCTATTAGTTCCCCCTAAAATAAAAAAATTAAAAAAAATAAATCACCACTAAATAAAAATTCTTCCGTTGCCCTCTTTTTAACGAGCTGCTAAAGATTTTATTAGGTTTTCTAATTAGGCTATGTTCAGACGTCTGATTCACGGCGTAATTGCGGGACGGATCTCGTCAGCAATTATGCCGTGTGCTCGCCGGCCCCATAGACTTTCATTATCCACGACGCGTATCCCACCGTGATAATTGACAAGTCACTTCTCGCTCGCCGTATTTCACGAGCAGGGAGAGGAGACGGAATCCATAGATCTCTATAAGAACTGTGGATTACCGTAATGACTGGGACGGATTTCACCCGTATTTCGCGCACTCCGGCGTGAATTACGGGCTGAAATACGTCCCAGAATAAGCCGTGTGAGCATAGCCTTACAGTTCTGGAGTTCAATTTGGTTTTTCAGGCCGCTCAGTGGCATAACCGCCTGGTTATAGAGCAAGACGAGGATGGCGCATCTGTGTATTATGTGACATCAGATCTGCATCAGTTCAATAAAATCTAGTCCGAATAGGTCCAAGATGTTTTGTTTACTGGTGATTTATTTACTTTTTCTTTTAATTTTTCGTTTTGGGTTAACATTCTTTCTCAGTACAGGTGTATCACTAGAACATGCTATCAGTATCCAGTCATGGAGAGGGACTTGACTGCTAAGACCCCTGCCCATCACTACAACGATAATAGTTGACCATGCAGCCTGCTTTCCTAGCACTTCTACCACTTCATTATAAGGACGGAGATCATTTCTTCACCAAGTAGACATTAAGGCAGGGTTCACGCAGCTTATTCACGGCGTAATTGTGGGACATATTTCGCAATTGCGCCGTGTGCTCGGGAGGGGAGGGGGGTGGGGGGGGTGGCAACCTGCCGGCCCCATAGACATTCATTATTCTCGGCGCGTATACGCTGTGAATAATTGATGTCACTTATCTACCCGCTCGCCATATTTCACGAGCGGGGAGAGGAGACGTAATCCATAGTTCTCTATTATGATCTGTGGATTACCATAATGCCTGGGACGTATTTCGCCCGTATTAGAGTGCAGTACGACGCAAATTACTGGCTGAAATATGTCCCAGTCATTGCCGTGTGAACTTAGCCTAAGGCTTATTTTGGGGCGCATTTCGCCATGTATTTCGTGGCGTACTGCGCTCAATACAGGACGAAATAAGTCCCAGTCATTATGGTAATCCACAGTTCTCTTAGAGTACTATGGATTACACCTCTCCCCGGGCGTACCATATGATCGTATGGTACGCGCGGGGAGATAAATGACAAGTAATGCAGGTCTATGGGGCCAGCGGGCTAACGCCGGCCAATGAGAACATACTGGAAAAGATGTTTCATTCACTAGAACAATGATAGTTGGCCATCCAGCCTGCTTTCTAGCAATTTAGTCATTTTGGTCTCAGGGTGCTTTCACACGGTGCGTTTTTGATGCGTTTTTGTGCAGGAAGGCACGGCAATTCATGCTGTACATTGCTGCACAAAAAAAGGCAAAAATCGCGGTAAAATCGCAATTTTTGCCTTTTTTTTTTTTTTTTGTGCAGCAATGTATAGAATCAATAGCTGTGCCTTCCCGCACAAAAACGCATAAAAAAAAAAAAAACATAAAAAACGCACTGTGTGAAAGCATCCTAAGGGTGGGGGTCATGAGTCAATTAGATATTGACCTATCGGTGCATGTATTTCAATCTCTAGAATGATAATTGGCCATGCAGCCTCTGAAAAAAGCCAAGCGGAGCTGGCGGGAGACAAGGTGGCATTGTGCTTTGCTAGGGCTTCTGCCTCTTGATTCGTAGGGTGGGCGTCACGGCGGTCATTTCCTCACCAGTTAGAGAGAGATAAGTCGGAGCAGGTATCCCAGTCCCTTGAATAATTGGCCATGCAGCCTGTGGAGAAAGCCAAGCAGAGCTGATGGGAGATGAGGTGACATTGTGCTTTCCTAGCACTTCTGCCTTTTGTTTCTAAGGCCGGGTCATGGGGGTCACTCCTTCACCAGCTGGACATTGCTGATCTATCAGGGCCAGTACTGAGAAAACCCTTTTCATGTTAATTTGGTAACATGCAAATAATTAGCCGCAGGTTTTTGTGCAATTTAACACAAGCAAAAGGTCTTCAGAATGCTAAATAATCTCCAGCCTGCTTCACGCAATGTCTCCGATTACGCTCCATGTGCAGAGCTTTGCTGGTTGTCTTCTTCTCAGACCTTTGCCGTCCTTGCAGTTTTGCCATTGTTAAATTATTCATGCCCTGCTACAGTTTAAATAGAACCTGCGCGCCACCTTTCTGCAATTCTGCGCTGCCTTATTTGCTTAAAAAAATGAGAATTTAAACCACTGATGAAATGTATGTGTTCTCCTATAACTAGGCCACGGCTTTATTTGATTTAGACAAAGCTTGAAGTTTTCCAGAAACAGGTGGAGGAAATGGCGTATATTCTGGAGCAACACTTAAAGATGGCCCACTCCGGGTTGTAATATACCGGCAGTCCCCGACTTACATCGTTCCGACTTACATACGTCCCCTAGTTACAAACGGAGACTTATGGGGCGTGGCTGACATTCAATACTGAGTCACGCCCCATGATATCCAAGTGCCAGCATACCACAGCTGCACATGACATACAGAACGTTAGGTGAAATCTTCTAAAAAAGGGCACAGACAGCAAAGCAAATGTAAAAACCCTTCCCTGCACTATCCAAAACTAAAATAAAATGTTTTTGCTGGAGTTACATTTAATAAATCTACCAGTTACGACTTGCATACAATTTCAACTTAAGGACAAACCTACAGTCCCTATCCGGTTTGTAACCCGGGGACTGCCTGTAGATGTATCTCGGCACATAGTACTTTATATAGTCAGGTTGAATTTCAACATCTGCTTACGGCCAGCTTGTATTGATTACATGCATTGACATGTCACTTCTGAATAATCTCAGGCAGTGATCTGCAGCCTGGGTGTCTCAAGGTTAGCACTGACCTAGAGGAGGAGTTGCAGGGTGGTGGGTTCATTTTCATGTGCATGCACACAGGGGACTATATACATAGCACACAGTATGTGGGCCACCAATATTTTTAAAGGCGATACATAGATGGTACTGAAATAACCGATTGGTGTGCTAACTTTCAATTTGAGGATATAGGGCCACATGTATGAAAACTGTTTAGGTCTAAAACTCACTCATATGCCTATAGAAACCTATGGGCAAAAAAGTGAGTTTTAGACCTAAACAGGTTCATACATGTGGCCCATAGTCTGTGCATAGTTGTGGTTGATGCTTCCCTGTTTTAGAGCAGGATACATGAGGATGAGAGAAGCTGAGCTCTGGGGTTATGTGATTTAGAGCTACATATCTGACTGGAGTAAATCCTGACAGGACTAGGAAAGAGAGTCTTGCTTACCAATCACACATACAATTATTGAGAGCTTTCCTTGTATCAGTTTGTAAACAGAGCAAAATGTCAATCATTGTATGTGGCTGGGGTAATCAGAACTGTCACTGTCTGTTCTGAGAGTCCTGCCAGGATTTACTCTACTTTTTTCTCAGAAATATTGCTTCATAGCCTATAAACCTATATGTCAGAGAGCTCAGCCTCTCTCCCCTCTATTAAATCCTGCTCCCAGGGCAGCAAAAATCACTGACCCATTCCTTTTAAATGAAAGATAAGCACATGAATCAGGAATATAAGCTTTTTTTTAGCAGCTGTTCTGAACCACAACAGACCATTCACGTTATTTCTGCAATTTTTATGCAGTTCTTTTAAAATAATGTACACCGGTAATAGCTGAACTGTCCGCAGTCATTTAATTATCATGGACAAATATCAGAAGTCAACATAGATGGAATTTGAGAGCGTGCACCACCCCACGTTTTAAGAACCAAATGTGGTGGCCTTCTGCCACTGTTCAGACCTATCCATTGTGGAAGCGTTTTAATTTATATCCAGAGGTTGAAAATGCCAAAAGGATGAGTAAATGTACATAGGATGCTGCAGAAACGGCACAACAGTAAATCTTAACCAATTCTATTCCATATAACCCTATATATATCACAGAAGTTTCAGCTTCTCTTTTTCTATTATATAACCCTATATATCACACACCTCAGCTTCTCTCCTCTATCATATAACCCTATACATCACAGAGCTCAGCTTCTCTCCTCTATCATATAAGCCTATATACCACAGAGCTCAGCACCTCTCCCTCTATCATATAACCCTATATATCAGAGCTCAGCTTCTCTCCTCTATCATATAACCCTATATATCACACACCTCAGTTTTTTCTCTATCATATAACCCTATATATCACAGGCTCAGCTTCTTTTCCTCTTTTCATATAACCTATATATCACGGGGCTCAGCTTCTCTCCTCTATCATATAACCCTATATATAAACAGAGTCAGCTCTCTCCTCTATCATATAACCTATATATCACAGAGCTCAGCTTCTCTCCTCTATCATGTAACCCTATATATCTCAGAGCTCAGCTTCTCTCCCTCTATCCTATAACCCTATACACTCACCGGCCACTTTATTAGGTACACCATGCTAGTAACGGGTGGACCCCCTTTTGCCTTCAGAACTGCCTCAATTCTTCGGGGCATTAGATTCCACAAGGTGTTGCAACGATGCTAAAATTGGGTACCAAGGGGCCCAAAGAGTGCCAAGAAAATATTCCCCACACCATGCACCACACCACCAGCCTAAAACCGTTGATACAAGGCAGGATGGATCCATGCTTTCATGTTGTTGACGCAAATTCTGACCCTACCATCCGAATGTCGCAGCAGAAATCGAGACTCATCAGCCAGGCAACGTTTTTCCAATCTTCTACTGTCCAAATTTCGATGAGCTGGGGCAAATTGGAGCCTCAGTTTCCTGTTCTTAGCTGAAAGGAGTGGCCCCCGGTGTGGTCTTCTGCTGCTGTAGCCCATCTGCCTCAAAGTTCGCCGTATTCTGCGTTCAGAGATGCTCTTCTGCCTACCTTGGTTGTAACGGGTGGCTATTTGAGTCACTGTTGCTTTCTATCAGCTCGAACCAGTCTGCCCATTCTCCTTTGACCTCTGGCATCAAAAAAGGCATTTCCGCCCACAGGACTGCCCCTCACTGGAGGTTTTTTCTTTTTCGGACCATTCTCTGTAAACCCCTAGAGATGGTTGTGCGTGAAAATCCCAGGAGATCAGCAGTTTTGAAATACTCAGACCAGCCCTTTTGGCACCAACAACCATGCCACGTTCAAAGGCACCTCAATCACTTTCTTCCCCATTTCTGATGCTCGGTTTGAACTGCAGGAGATTGTCTTGACCATGTCTACATGCCAAAATGCACTGAGTTGCCGCCATGTGATTGGCTGATTAGAAATTAAGTGTTAACGAGCAGTTGGACGGTGTACCTAATAAAGTGGCCGGTGAGTGTATATCACAGAGTTCAGCTTCTCTCTCTCTATCATATAACCCTATATATCAAAGAGCTCAGCTTCTCTCTTCTATCATATAACCCTATATATCACAGAGCTCAGCATCTCTCCATCTATCTTATAACCCTATAAAATCACAGAGCTCGCATCTTTTCCATCTATCTTATAACCCTATATATCACAGAGCTCAGGGTTCTCTCCTCTATCATTATAAACTCTATATATCACGAGCTCAGCTTCTCTCCTCTATAATTAACCCTTTTATATCACGAGCTCAGCTCCTTCTCTCTATCATATAACCCATATATCACAGAGCTCAGCTCCTCTCTCTATCATTAACCCCATATATCACAGAGCTCAGCTCCCCTCTCTATCATAAACCCTACATATCACAGAGCTCAGCTCTCTCCTCTATATTTTTAAACCCTATATACACAGAGCTCAGCATCTCTCCTCTATCATATAACTCTATATATTTACAGAGCTCAGCTTCTCTCCTTCTCATATAACCCTATATATCACAGAGCTCAGCTACTCTCCCCTATCATAAACCCCATATATCACAGAGCTCAGTTCTCTCCCCTCTATCATATAACCCATATTATCACAGAGCTCAGCTTCTCTCCCTCCATCATATAACCATATATATCCCAGAGCTCAGCTTCGCTCCTCTATCTTATAACCCTATATATCACAGAGCTCAGCTCCTCTCCCTCTATCATATAACCCTATATATCACAGAGCTCAGCTTCTCTCCTCTCTCATATAACCCTATATATCACAGAGCTCTGCTTCTCTTCCTCTATTATAACCTGCTCTCAAACTGGGTTCACATAAACCCCTTTAAAGAGGTTTTGCTGCTTAGTAAAATCCTCTCTGAGGATATCCTGTAGCTCACTAGAAGCCCTTCACAGAGAACCTAGCGATAGTCGCACTTGCACAGCTCTCCCACATTCATGTCTATGGGATTTCTGAATATATAGAGTACACTCTCCCTATATTTGGAACTGCGATAGCAGTTAATGTTCTGAGGCCGACTTTAAGACAAAAGGCTTGGTTTGGCACTTGTTTTTCTTGAACAAGATTGCCTAGACTACACACAATTATATGCACTTGTCAGCAGTAGTAGGTTTTTCAACCTCTGGATGTTTTTTTTTTTAAAATAAAGTACCCTGTTTCCCCAAAAATAAGCCCCCCCCAAATTATAAGACTAGGTTTTTTTTTGATGCAATTTCGGGTTTTGGGCTGCTTAGTGATGTGATGAATCACTAGAATTTTTTTATTTTAATTTCCCATTATTCCAGGGGCTGTACATTCGGGGGGGTTACAAATTACATAATCAAACAGTAAAAATGTAAGGGGAAAATGACAATTGGAAACACAAAAGGAGGGGGACCTCCCCCGCAAGGGTTAAAATCTACAAGGAGGGGGAAGAAGAAGGAGGTGGGGGGGCAAAGTTTGGGGAGGGTAGTGCGCGGGGTTTTTTTGGGTTTATAGGCAGCGAAGAAATGGGTTTTAGGTTGCTTTTGAAGCGGTGAAAGTGGGGGGAGAGTTGATGTGTGGGGGCAGTGAGTTCCGGGAGTGTGGGTGAAGCCGGAGAAGTCTTGGAGAGGTTGTGTGAGGAGTGAAAGGGGAGAGCGAGGAGAAGGTCTGTGAGGAGGGGAGTGCGTGGGGGGGATGTATTTTAAAACAGGGTTTAGTTTTGTTCAACAAAAAATGTGAATTTTGTTATAGAAAAAAAAAAAATCCTAAAAATACCTTTCCCCCAAAATAAAAACAGTGTTTATATTTAAATTTTTTTCTCCTAAAGAGAGTAAGACTTATTTTTAGGGGGGTTTTTTTTTTTTATAAAAAGAATTAATTTATTGTTGAAAAAACATAACTGTATTAATATACTGTAGGATTTACACAAAAAAGCGAACACCAAATTTGAATTGCATAAAAAAATGCTTATGTTTATTTTCGGGGGGGGGGAAAATGGTTGAAATTTCTCATGACTTTTTTGGAACGAAGGCTGAATCTGCTCTAGAATCGGCGTCCAATCCGATGGTAAACAGACCTTCACTATAACCTACGTAAAATCGGCGCCAGGGTTTAAGACGACACTGATTTTACTTGCGTATTTTCGGCACTGACAAAGGAGGTCAATTCTTGGTGACGTTTTCCGTGCCGACAATGAATATAGGAGGAAGGAAATCTGCCTCGGACATTCAGCGTGGTTTCCTTGTCGGAATGAGGCACTTGGGGGATGTTCACACAGTATTTCTTAGATGCAGGTTTGGATCCGTGTTTCGAACCCAAATACGCATCTAACCATGGCAGGTGATTTAATCGCTTTAAATGTAAAACGGCAACGGCTTTCGGGAAAGTGTCGCCAGGGTGTTTTACATGCGACTTTCAGATCCATTCATAGAACTGGCAACTCTTGATTCGTTTGCCGCAGCAGGTGCCCTATTTTAAACTATAGGGCGCAATCATGCTGCACAGAAAATGCATCCAAACACACGGCGCACTTTGGGTGCGTGTTTGAAAAAACGATGCGTAAAACACATCCAATCCGTTTTTCGAATTGAACAACGCCACGTGAAGATGCCCTTACATGTGAGGAATTTCTGATGAGGAAACACTGTTTCGGCGAGGACACTTTCGGTGCCAAAAATCCGTCATGTGAATATACTCTAATGCTGAGGACACTTTTATTAAGCTTTATTAATATTGAGGTCGAAAACCTTTTTAAAAAAAATAGGAATTGAATGTATTTTTCAATACCTATAGCCCTTTGGCCCGGGTTTCAAACTGCGGCCCTCCCCGTTTGGGAAAAAGCAAATCCCCTCTGAATTTATAGAAATATTTGTGGGCTTTATGGGAGTTGTGTTTCCCAACGCTGGGGGGGCCCGATTTTAAGCCCCCGGTAGGCCATGATATTCTTCAAGTATTTTTTTTTTTTTTTGGTTAGTGGTCCAGGAAGGGACTTAAAGTGAAGAAAACCTTTATTTTTTTGATGGCTCCCTTCCCCGCACTGAGCTTGTTCCCGGTGAGATGTCCCCTTACTTGATCTATGACTTTTACAAAGCCCAGCGGGTTTTTTGTGTGACCGCTGAGGCCTGCGATTGGCTGCAGGGTCACATGCTGATGATCGTGATGTCATTGGCAGGCGTCCTGGGACCAGAGCTCAGCGCTGGAACAGAACTGGTTGGAAAGGTGAGTGTCTGTGTTTTTTTTTTGTTTTGTTTTTTTTTTTCCTTTTAAATTTGTAATTTCTATTTCACTCCCTCCCTGGTTGATGATTGTTTTTGAAAAATTTACAAGCCTTTCAAGTTAACATTGGTTTCCTACTCAAAAAATGATTTGGGTATTGCACCGTACATACATTATGATGATCATGTTAGCATCCGGTCAGGTAATTCTCGTAGGTCTTGTTTCACTGCCCCCTTTAATGTTTACCCAATAACTGTTTTCTTGTAGCCTTCAAGATGGTCATCAAGGCCAACAGCCATCAACCCAGGTCAAAGTCCAGTCCCGCCCCCCTTCCCAGGCTGCAGTGCTCAGCGCTAGCGCCTCCTTGCTGGTGAGAAATGGGAGTGTCCACTTAGAGGCATCACATGACAATGCATCTGCTGTAGGCGGTAGCAGTTTGCACGATGAACTTGGTATGCAGGCCTTATGTAACCTTGGGGACATGGAAGTTTTAATGCAGCACATTTTGGGTAATGATGCAGTTCACTTCTATTTTTTTTTTCCCATTCCAGAACCCTGTATGAATGTGGAGATGTGGAGATTTTCTGGTGGATGACATTTTAACGCTGAATTTTATTTTTTAATGCACTGATTTAACCTCTCTCCTGACAGCTCACGGAACATGATTCACCTCTGCTATCGTCCACGGCGGGACTCGTGTGTAAAAGGAGGCGTTATCCTGGTGCCATGTGAGGGTTAATGCACATGGGACAGATTTGTTGCATACATTTTGCTACGAAAATCTGCATTAAAATCTGCAGCATATTGTGCAGGTTTTACCCCATTCAGTTTTGTGGGGTAAAATCTTTAGTAAATGCGAACCATAGGTCAGTTGCTGCAGAAAAAATTTCAGCTGCATGTGATTTGTAAAATTCTATTCATACGGCTGCTACTGTAATTCGTTGTCGATTTTTGCAAAGTCTGCTGCAAATCCGTCCCTTGTGCCTAAGGATTAAAGGAGTTGTCCATCTCGTAAAAAAATGAAACAAGACGCTCCTGGGGCCTTAGTTACGGTAATTAAAAAAAAAACATATTCTCCTTTTCCTTCTTAAAGGGAATGTGTCATCAAAATGACTTCTTGTTTAACTCACATTTTTATGTTCAACACATTTTTAAAGTATTTTGTTATATTTTTTTAATTTTCCATATCACTTTCAGTATTTTTTTTAATAATTCTTAAGCCCTGCAGTTTGCACTTTGGCCACTAAGCCTAATAATGATCTGACGCTTCCTGTTCTATAGAGAGAGATTCTCAGTTGTCTGCTCAATATCAGCACAAAGAGGGTCAAACTGAAAGGAGACTCCAGTGTGAATAGATAACACAGGATCCACCAGTCACAAGAGGAGAGAGTCACAGTTCACCCTTTCACCTCCCTGCACAGTGACTTCTTCCCAGGTCACAGAGCAGGACTAGAAAAATCTCCATAGAAGTGAATGGGACTGGGGTCAAGTCTAAGTCTCCTGTGTGCATGGAGCTACTGTAAAGCATCTCTGACTGCTGTTAAAGCAGTGCAAACATGGCCTAGTGGCCAAAGTGAAAACGGCAAGACTTAAGAATTATTAAAAAATATTGAAAGTGATATTAAAAATAAAAACAAAACAGCCAAAAATTCCCTAAAAAATGTGTTTAACATAAAAAAGGGGCTTAAACAATGACTAATTTTTTTGATGACACATTCCCTTTAAATTTCAGAATGGGGACATCATTGCTGCAGCGGTCAGGTTCCCCTACTTACTTCACCGTTCGGAGATGTAAATTAGCGGCGTGTGACTACTGCAGCCAATCGGCGGTTACAGTGGTGACGTCTCCATTTCTCATTTAAGAATGAGGGCAGTTTTGGGACTGGAGGAAGGTGATTATAGTTTTTTTTTTTTTTTTTTTCAGGGACACGAGCGGCTTGTTTGATTGTGTTATGAGGTGGACAAGGTGGATGCACACAGGATGGATGTGCTGCAACTTTTGGTGCGGGTGTTCTAGAATTTACTCTGGCTTTTTCTACACAGACTTCAATGGGCGCTAATTTCTGTAGATTGATGGGAGAAATCAAAATCTATAGCAAAGTTTTATCTCCACATATTAGTGCCGTCTTTGCTTTCTTCCATTCTAGTCAATGTAGAAAATCTGCAGTTAAAACTGTACCAAAATCGGGGAGCCATCCTTTCCCATGGCATGCATCCTGAAGGCAGTCATAAAGGGGGTTTTCATCCCCATAGGGGGGCCCCGTCCTATAAAAGCCATCACTCCAGATTTGCTTCCGAGACCCCCATCTAACAGTCAGTGGGGGGAAGGTTGCTATCGGCCACTTATTTCTTCTACAGGGGGAATGTCATATTACATGCAAGCGAATGGCTGTATATAGATGGACTGAGCCCGGAGTTGGGCGCGATCTGCAGGAGATCGCCTCTTGAAACAGTCGGAGATTGTGCTTTCATTTTTTTGAACCCCTTTAAATAAAAAATTATAGAGTGCATTTGTACGGGGTACCAATCCTTCACATCTCCTCCTTGGGGAGAGCCACCAATAAACTGGTCGGTGTGAGGATTTACGCCCTTTCAACCCCAGACGTTTTGCATAAAGCAAAGGTTAGGGGGAAAAGATAGGAGCTCCACAGCGCCCTCTTTTGGATGATTACCCTCCATTCACATTTAGCACAGACCCTTTCAATGTTTTGTCGCACAATTTCCAACCGGAACGGGGGCCCGCATGTAGAAAGGGTTTTGGGTCAAAAACCCCCTTTTTTTCCCCATAGGTTTTTTTTATGGGGGAAAAAAGTGAGTTTTAGACCAAAACCGTTTCATACATTGGCCCAAAAATAGTAAACCTAACAATTTTTTTTTTTTATTTTTCCTTTTTTATACCCCTATTTCTAGTTTCACTTTAACTTTCTCAGATGCATTTGTAGAGTCTTTCCCCTTTTATTACTCGGCTTCTCTATGTAAATCACCTTTGTTTTTAATAATCTCGTTTTTTTTGTAAATTTAGTCTGACCTCATTTTATCCTTACAGCATTGAACTGCCCTGCGTGCTTACATGGCACCGGCCTGGACGACCTGTTTGTTGCTAACCATTATACATTGCAGAGCTTTTTGTTTTAGACTTTGTTTGCAGGTTCTTTTTCTTATGTTAAAGTACTAAAACTGTTGTTTTTTTGTGTTTTACCCCCTTTTTTGGGGTATTTAACCCTTTGTTAATCATCATTTCTCCTAGCTTCAAAGTCCGTAATTTTTTCATTGAATAAAACTAGTTTCTTTTTTGGCTTCTCTACTTGCTTATTTCATGTTTTGCTTACTATGTTGGTGCCATATAAACATATTTGCGGGATGTATGTTTTATCTGTAAATCACTTTCATGAATGGACACATCTGGGGAAATGAATGCAAATCTAATCTAATTCCCATAATCCTTTCCCTTTTTTCAATCTGGTTTTTTTTTTTTTTTTTTTAAACTTCCGTCACATTTTAAAAAAGACCTTTTTGATCATTACTAACACTTTTTACATATTACACTATTGCACTAAGCTATAATGTTTAATTGCTGGTGCTTTCCATTACCAGTATGCTAGTTAAGAAAGGTAAGGCTGGGACTCTGTTGGACAAAGGCTTCTACAGTCAAAAAGTCTTAGGGTACATTCCAGCAGGTCAGGCCCTCCGAAAAACAATCTGCAAACAAAAACTGCACCATTTGATGCTGGTTTATCACAGGTGTTTTTTTTTTTTTGTTTTGTTTGTTTACTGAGGTGCGGATTTTATTCTGAGTTCACTGCAAAAAAACTCAGAGGGTCCAACCAGTTTTAAAGTAATCGCGTTCACACGGCATAGGACAAATACCAGCCGGTTTGCCCGGTGGTATTTGTCCTGTTTTGCGCCCGTCCCCACGGCCGCGGAGGGACGGCTTTTCTCCAGGGGAGAAGAGCCCCCCCCCTTTGAGAAGCAAAATTTTCCGTCCGGGTTTTCGGACAGAAGATGGTGCTTGGTCAATGTTTTGCCGCCGGCGGAAACCCTTTGCAGTGGGGACTGCTGCACGGGATTTCCACAGAGCACAATTGTGCTCATTTTCGGCCGGTTTTTCAGGGGGTCTGAAAAACGCAAACCGGCTGAAAAATCGGACGAAAACCCGTGCCGTGGGGACATGCCCTTATAGTGCCCATACACAGAAACCAAATTGACCAAACCTGCTACTTTTGGTGGGATTGGCTGACAGTCCTGTGCGTATGAGAGTCCTTCATTATTTTATGAAATGTTATGCAACTTTGTGATGTATTTTGTGTATTAAAGGGGTCGTCCACTTTTTTCTAATATACATTAAATAGGGCCAGGGGGAAATATATTAAAGGAAAAAAGGTTCCTTCCCTCCCGACCCTGCCACCCACTGCCATCCTGTAGCATCCCAGAACTTGCCCATCACTTTCTGTGCTATGTGCTGTTCATTAGCAGATGCTTGTACTCTGTAGTGAATGGAAGGAAGTGTAAGCCTCTGCTGTTGGCACAAGAAGTGAAGCAAATTCGGTAGCACTGAAGAACCACAGTGGCAGAGAACTGGGAGGTAAATATGCCTTCTGGTTTGCGCAGCCCACCTCTGGAACCCAGACCTATATCAGAGGTGGCTAAGGGTATGTTCACACAGTGTCTTGTGTCCGTGTGAACGTACGCTTTTGGGATGCGTGTCTGGGTCTGTCTGAACGGACCCAGACAGGCAGCGAACAATTAGCAGTGAGTTCATCACTGCCGGCAATGGGAAACACGCAGCGGCATTCACATGAGTGATCGCCGCTGCATTTTTGCATTGCATCTGTCCTATCCGCTTTTCATATCCGCTCCAAGAAATAACAATGTCAATTCTTGGAGCGGATCCGAAAGACGAATCGGACAGATGCGCTGCATACGCGCAGCGGCGATCACTCATGTGAACGCCGCTGCGTGTCTCTCATTGCCGGCAGTAGTATGGTATGTTCATACGATGTACTGCTGAGCGTACAATATGCACCGCAGTACATTGTGTATTTCGGGAGCTCGCGCTAATATGCACGTACTGCCCGCCGCCCCCATTGACATGCATTACTCACGGTGCGTATTCGCCGCAAGTAATTGACATGTCACTTATCTCCCCACGTGAATAATACGCTTGTATTGTACGCCTGGGGAGAGGAGGCATAGTCCATAGTTCTCTGTGAGAATGCGCGCCGAAATTACGCTATGTGAACGTACCCTTAAACTCGATGCGTGTCTTGGTCCGTTGAGACGCATCCCAAAAGCATATGTTCACACGGACACAAAACGCCATGTGAAGATCTGGTCACGATTGCACACAACTCTCCATTCTATTCTATGGCAGTACAGGTGAGGGGTGTGTTCGGTTGTACTGCTCCCATGCAACAGAATGAAGAGTTGTGCACAAACACGACTGGCTCTCGATTTGTGAACTGAAACTTTTAGGGGCCCTGTCAATATGCCATCAAAGTCTATGGTGGAAACGCCCATTTGATGTTTGAAAAAACTGGAACACCTCTTTAATTTAATTCCTCTCTGTTTTTACGAGCTCTGCTTGCTGTCAGTTTGCTCTCATACAATGGCATTTTACTCTTAAACGCAGCCTGCTCTGATAATGGCTTAGAAAAATACAATAAAAAAGTTACGATCAAATACCATACAAAATTCCACCAGAATTACTTTTTTGGGGGGGTTAGTGTTAAACAAGTGGCTGGAACAAGTGTGAAAAAGGCCTTAAAGGGGTTGTCTCACTACAGGGATTGCTGCCTTTTATGTTAAAGATCTTGCAAGAATAAGTCACTTTGCAAATATGTGTCCATTAAGGGCCGGTTCACACGGCTTATTCAAGCTGTAATTGTGGGACGGATTCCGCCCGCAATACGGCTTGAATAAGGGGCAGGGGCGCTGCCCGTTGGCCCCATAGACTTTCATTATCCACGGCGCGTATTCCGCCGGGATAATGAACATGTAAATTTCTCCCCGTCCGGCGGATTCGCCGGGCGGTTAGGAGAGACGGAATCCATAGTTCTCTATGAGAACTATGGATTCCGTAATGGCTGGGACGGATTCCAGCCGTATTGCAGCGCAGTACGGCACGCAATACGGCTGCAATCCGTGCCCAAAATAAGCCGTGTGAACAGCCCTTAACAGTGTCCTACCTATTCCTAGATATCTCCTCTTGTATGGGCTGCATCAGCTCCTCAGGTCGCTATAACTACAGACCTGTTTGACCTCTTCTGATAGGCAGCCAGCACTGGTTGCTATAGCTACAGACCTGTTCGATCTCTCCTGATTGGCTGCCAGCACTGGTTGCTATAGCTACAGACCTGGCTTCTACTGCAGCCTAGTGGAAGCCAGTAAACATGCCCCTGAATTCAAAGTGAAACCAAGAAAACAGGACTGAGATAAGATGAGTCCATGTAGTGAGACAACCCCTTTAAGGGTGTCTTTACACGGTCCAAATCGGGGGTTTTCAGCACTACTTGCAACAACACCGTTTAACGTATTGTGTGAGCGCTATGATACGCGCAGGATGTGTCGCCACTGAGCTCTGCAGTTTGCATCAAGCCAAGATCTTCGGTACAGTGAGAATTTCACACACAAAATATATCTGAAAGTTGCAGAACTTCATTATGAAACCAATGCACCTTATATTAATTTGCAGAACCTATTTATTTGACCTTCAGAAAAGGTAAAGAGAATGCAGAAATGGGCGACGACGTTTAAGTCCTAGTGCTCACTGGTGAACCCTAAATGGTCTTCACAGATCACCTTGGTTTCTGTGTGATCCAGAATAGTCTTAGTTCTTTCTGTACTATTTCTAGCAGCTTTTAGATTTCTCCTGTACCTTTTAATGTTCTGTGTGATATTTGCTGTATAATTGAAGTATGTATTGCTGAATGAGTAGCCCTGGAAAGAATAAGGATGACTCTGTTCCTTCCTCACTATAATGCTCTGTATGTTTAATATGTAAAGGTGCCCTCACTCACAATGATCATTTTAAGTTCATTTTTGAGATTTTGGAAACTTTTAAAGGGAACCTGTTACATTGAATGCGCTATCTGATCTGCAGACAGCATGTTATAGAGCAGGAAAAGCTGAGCTGGTTCAGTACGACTTAGATTTTATCCTTTTAAATCCCCGCTCATTCAGAGATAGAGTCCAGTGGGCGGTGTTATCCATGATTGACCGCCCACCTTGTATCAGTGTTCATACAGAGATGGCTGTCAATCACTGATAACACCGCCTTCTGGACTCCTTCACCCGGAATAAGCAGGGATTTAAAGGGAACCTGTCACATAGGTTATGCCCCCCTTGCTGAGGACAGCACAAGCTAGTGTCAGACCTGCTGTTTCCAGCGCTGTGTCCCTTATTCTGTAAGATGCTGGAGTTTTAGAGCATTTAATGCTCAAATCTTATTCATGAGCGTAAGTTAGCTCCGCCCAACAAAGGCTAACCACGCCCACCTGTCAGTTATTCTCTTGTTTCTACCTATTCAAAGTAATAGGTTTATCAGTTGAGGTGGGCGTGACTAGTCTCAGGTGGGCGGGGTTTGAAAAAACTGACTCTTTATATGACTCTTTTCTGGCTGAAAACTGCAGATTTGAGCACTAAGTACTCTAAAACTGCAGCATCTTACAGAATAAGGGACACAGTGCTGGAAACAGCAGGTCTGACACTAGCTTGTGCTGCCCTCAGCAAGGGGGGCATAACTATGTGACAGGTTCCCTTTAAATGAATAAAATACAAGTTCTAAAGAATCTTTCCCAACAGAACTGTACATCAGTCTGCTCCGTTCTTTCTCTTCCATACCATGCCACCAGCAGGTCAGATAGCATGTCCATTGGGACATGTTTCTTTTAAGAATTCACTGTAGTATGATTTTACACAAAATACTTAATTCAAATTCTGTTTGCACTATTTTGGTCAGCATGGCAGAAACCCAGAAGAACCGCTTGATATAAAACCTGTTTCACGTCTGCATTGGAGATTCTGCTCTGAACCTCCGTCATAGAGGCGGTGCCGGATCTCTTAAGACTGACACCAGCCGGGTCTATAGGACCCCACTGACTACAGTGGAGTCCATTGGGTCTCCACCAGGGCTGTGGAGTCGGCAAGCCGAAACCCCTGACTCCGACTCCTCAATTTCCCAAACCTCCGACTCCCGACTCCTGACTCCCTCATACATGGCGCATGTTTAAGTGATTACTTTACTGTAGTAAAATGGTAACATCAGGCTGTTTATCACCTTATGATACAATATTCAAGCTATTTAGGTACAACAGACACTGACAAGCAAAAGAGTAACAATGTTTTGATCTTTTGAACACTTGTGGGTACAACTGAAGAAAAAACTCTATTTGTATCCAAGTCCAGTCTGCACCAACATTGGGAATGTGTAGAAGAGACCTGGGATCAGATTTTGGTCCAGATATGCTTGAATCTGATTTAGAGCCCAGAAGGATTCAGGCAGCGCTGAAAGCCAAAGGTGGATTTCCCAAATACTAACAAAATAATAAAAATTAACATTTAAATTTTTAGGAGCAAAACAGTAACAATGCAGCTACAGGAAAGAATCTGCAGAACTAAGCAGATGCTAAATACTTGCAAGTCACATTTATGTATAAGATATGTAAGATGACTGTATATGAAATTACAGTAGCCCCATGTACAAAGCTGTAGTGGATGGTGAGATGTGGAGCCTGAAAGTCAAAAGTTTAAAACATTGTTACCATTTTGTTGTCAGTGTAAAATATATTTATTGGATATAACTTTAGGACACAAAAACATTTTAAATTTGCAAAACACTGCAGGAACATTTGTGGAGTCTGAATTTGTTCTGAGAAATAGTATTGCCTCCATCAGATCCTGCATACATGACCTCACATCTGATCTCATTATTTCCAGGCCAGAGAACGGCCTCTCTACACTAACTTGGGTTGGAGGCAAAGCGGTGACCACAGGGGCAACATCTCTAACAATGTCAGGGTATAAAGGAATTGCCTCAGCCACAGTCAGTTTTGATGAATGGTTGAACTCTTCTACTTCTTGAAAACAGGTGAAAAATGTTGCTGAAATCTGTTTGCCCTGGGAGCAGAATCTTTTCCCCTGGGGCAGCGCTTTGCCTGCTCCATGTCATCAGTTACACTCCTCATGTGATGAGGCTGAAGATATGGGAGCAGTCGCACTGGCCGGACCCAATTCCTCTTGTTCTTTGCATCAAACTAACTGGACCGACTTATTATATATTTTGGGAGTCGAAGTCGGTCCCTTTTATGACGACCGACTCCTGCAAAATAGCCTCCGACTCCACAGCCCTGGTCTCCACCATGGTGTCTGTCATTTTACCAGAAAAGTGGCGCTGCCCTATTTTTACCATCGTTGACAGAATGTGTGCCAGAGATTTGAATCTCATGCAGATGTAAAACTAGTCTTAAAGCGGTTGTCTCACTACAAGGATTGCTGCTTTTTATGGTAAAGATCTTGCAAAACAAGTCTTGCAAAACAACTTCACCATCGTATTCCCCAACCTCTAGTCCATCTCCTCCTAGCACAGCTTTTCATATTCTCCCTTGCCTCTTGGGGGCAAGACAAGCTTGCTACTTTGGTGTATAATAATGCTTACCCATGGCAGTCGGGTCCAACACCTCTGAAGTTTAAAGGGGTTTTCTCACTACAAATATTGCTTTTTATGTTAAAGATCTTGCAAAAACAAGTCACTTTGCAATATGTTATCATTACCAGTGTCCTACCTATTCCTAGATATCCCCTCTTGTATGGGCTGCATAAGCTCCCTCAGGTCACTTATGCTACAGATCTGTTTGATCTCTCCTGATAGAGGGTGCCAGCATTGGTTGCTATAGCTACAGTGACCTGGCTTCCCACTGCTAGCCTAGTGGAAGCCAGTAAACACGCCCCTGAATTCAAAGGGAAACCAAGAAAACAGGACTGAGGTGAGATGAATCAATGGAGTGAGACAACCCCTTTAAGTCAATTGGGTTTCAGTCACCTGGTTTAGATCCATTGTATAACCTAGCCGCCATAGCAGCATGGCTGCACAGAGGTGATTGCAGCTTCTGAACATCTTTGTGTCTGAGGGCTTCTTTTCATGGTAACCTAAGGTGGGAAAAGCACATTAATAGATGCCATTAAATCCTGTGTTTAGTTGTGTGAAGTTGTTTAACCAGTCCTGTGTGTGTTTTTTTTCCGTTTCTCCATCACCTCCAGGTAAATTCACCCCATCCCTCTATGAAACTGGTGGCTGTGACATGTCACTAGTGAACTTTGAGCCAGCTGCAAGAAGAACATCCAATAACCTCTGGTTGGTGTTAACATTTTTGTATGAAGTTTTCTATTTTGTTGATATCCGTCTTCACATTTAATTGAAGGCAATTTTAAACTTTTATATAGTTTCTTTATAGACCCTGGTGTCATCGGATCACTAGTTTGTTTCCCACATGTTTAGGGTGTTGCTACTCCATTGTTCGGGGTGGGTCATAGCGCCTAGACCCCTGACAATTCGGCATTGGTGGCACATTATAGCAAAATAATAATAATAATCTTTATTTATATAGCGACAAATTTAAAAAAAAAGAGGGAAAAAGCCATAAAACTTCACTTTTATTGTATGATTATTTTTAAAAGGAAGTGAGAAGTAACTACGTCTCCAACACACAAAAACACACAAAAACATAGACACATACAACAAAACCCTATATACTCAATATTAGCTACTCTATCCCTAACCTATATACAACAGGTAAATCGCCCCGATAAGGGCGCTCCTGCCAGAATTATGACCCTACACAAGGATAGCCCTATTAAGCCCTATGGTCCTATTGTGTAGGGTCATAATTTTACCTGTTGTATATAGGTTAGGGATAGAGTAGCTAATTAGGGAGTATATAGGGTTTTTCTCTAGTTTTTTTGTATGTGTCTATGTTTTTGTGTGTTGAAGAGACGTAGTTACTTCTCACTTCCTTTTAAAAATAATTATACAATAAAAGTGAAGTTTTATGGCGCTTTTTCCTCTTTTTTTTTTTTTATTTAGTTTTTTTGGCTGAGGTTTTGTCAAGCATTACCTACTTTATAGTAGCAGGCTTTTGTGTTTTTTTTTTTTTTTTTTTAATTTATATAGCGCCAACAAATTCTGCAGCACTTTACAATGTAGAGGGTATAATTACAGACAAAAGACAGACATTACACAGTGAGAGCTACTTACAAATGAAACACAAGGTGTGAGGGCCCTGCTCACAAGAGCTTACAATCTGAGGGTGCCTGGGGGAGACAAAGGGAGAGAAGTGCTGAGTTTACAATGGTCCAGCCATGTTACATAAATAGGAGGTGGTTTACATAAAAATTTGGTGAACCTGCCACCCTGACTGTACATCTATATACAGATAAGTGCCTGTGGGTGCTCTAGGGTAGGGAGTGACAGAAGCGTGTGTGATAGAAGGTGTGGGTTAGCAATTAGGGATCTTGGTAGGCCTGCCTAAGAAGATGTATTTTCAGGACACTCTTAAAACTGCGATGGCTGGGATTGTGCCCGATGGTACGTGGTAGAATGTTCCAGAGAACGGGTGCAGCACGTGCGAAATCTTGAAGACGGGCATGGGAGGTTCGGATGATTGTGGTCTGTAGTTTGATGTCCGCAGCAGAGCGGAGAGAGCGGAGCGGGTGGTAGACAGAGATGAGGGAGGAGATGTCGGGGGGGGTGCAAAACTGTGGAGAGCTTTATGGGTGAGTGTGTTGAATTTATATTGTATCCTGTACCGAATGTACAGCCAGTGCAGTGACTGACACAGGGTAGAGGCATCAGTATAGCGGCTGGAAAGAAAGACAAGCCTGGCTGCTGCATTCAGGACAGATTGGAGAGGGAAGAGTTTGCAGAGAGGGAGACCGATAAGCAAGGAGTTACAGGAGTCAAGACGAGAGAATAAGAGCAGTAATGAGGGTTTGAGTTGTTTCACCAGTAAGAAACGGGCGGATTTGGAGATGTTCTTGAGGTGCAGGTGACAGGAGCGGGCAAGGGATTGGATATATGGGGTGAAGGGCAGATCAGAGTCTAGAATAACCCCAAGACATCGGGCCTGCTGCCTAGGAGAAATGGTGATGCCACACACTGAGAGAGAAATAGCAGATGGGGGGTGGTTAGTAGATGGTGGAAAAACAAGAAGTTCAGTTTTAGTGAAATGCCACTAATGTTAAGAGAAACAAGAAAAGTTTAGTTTGATTTCTATATTGGATTACTGTGCAGTTTGGTGTAAAGATTTTGGGCGACATGTCAGAGAAGAGGCGCCTCCACGCCAGTTTTAAGGCGCATAAAATGAGTGTATAGTGCGCCTGAATGAATGAACCTGTCGAAAATCTGGCGTCTGGTCTACCTTGCATAGTATAATTGAGGCGCCTAATTTAAGCGCATAGAAAAAAATGTTCATAGCATATCATAGCTAGCATATTTGATGCACCTACTTTAAGAGCATTCAAAAGCATCGTACATGTCATAAAATGCACCTAGTTTTGGTGTACTACAGTTCATTTATATAGTGAATAGAGCGTCAACAGTTTTTTGTAAAATACACCCAAAAAAAATGGCGCAGCCCTAATGGGACATGTCGCCCTAAATGCATGTCCCGGAATGAGACTGCGGGATTTAAAAAAATTTAATAAAATTGTGTTAATAAAGTTAAATTAAAAAGGATATTCCAATCACATTACTTTTCTTCCCAACGTGGTCCGCTCCAGATGTGCTGTAGATTAAAATGGAATAGATTGCCAATCTTTTTTAAAAAATTATTACAATAAGATACTGATACGTATTCTTTTATTCTTAGTGCGGGTTTTTTTCTGATTGTAGAATTTTTAATTTTGTTGTCTGTATAGGCCATGTTGCCTTAGCATCTTTGACAGCATTTAGAGAGATGCTTTACGGCAGCTTCATGGACATAGAAATCTGTGAACAGGATCAGTCCCATTGGCTTCTATAGGAGAGTTTTCTAGACATGCTGTGTGACCTGCAAAGAATTCAGTACATAGAGACAAGGAGATGTCACATCTCCTATGGTGACTGGTGGATCCTGTTATCTAGACACATCAGTGTCACCTTTCAGTGTAATCCTGCCTGTACTCATAATGAGGAGACTGCTGGAAAGTTTTCTCTACAGAACAGGAAGTGTCAGATCATTACAAGGCCCAGCGGCCCAAGTGAAAACTGCAGGATTTTTAGGATTCTTTTTATTTATTTTTGCAAAATATTGATAGCGATATGAAAAATAAAAAAACAAACCTAACATAAATCCTTAAATGTTTTTAACATAAAACATGAATTAAACAATAGTTCATTTTCTGACCCATTCCCTTTAATCTTTTAGAGGAGTGTTGCCATCTCGGCCATGGCATGTTGATAGTAAATGCCCTACAAATTTGAGTCTCACCTCTGGGTTAAGTCTTTAGCAATAGTCAATAAGAAGATACCTTATGAGTGCTATTTGGGGAAAAAAATTGGTAATTAGTTGCCACAAGACAAGTAGATTTAATTTATATCAACCAACTACCTAGTGTATTTTGGTCTCGCCTCTGCGACTTGTGGTAAGAGTGGGCCTCCCTGTACAGTACAGAGTGTAGGTCACGCTTGCACCATACTCTCCATTCTGTTCTATGGGATCTCTGAGTACAGCCGGGCACACTATTCATAAGATGGGTGCAGAGGTGGGTCCCACAGCGATATGACCTCTATGGCATATCCTGTAGATAGAAGTGTATGAGGTAGGAATTCTCCATTAGGCCTGCAGTATTGTGCATGCAAACAGCCTATAACTCAGTATTACTTATCTTGTATGGATCCAGTGTATCTGCAAAGCTAATAAAGTGTAAAGATCTAGACATGCTTCTAAATAGTGTTAATGCATCTGCCTATTCCTGCTCCAGCCTGGGTGCATAATACAGGAATAA
The DNA here is from genome assembly GCA_025379985.1 of Phyllomedusa bahiana. NCBI lineage: Eukaryota > Metazoa > Chordata > Amphibia > Anura > Hylidae > Phyllomedusa > Phyllomedusa bahiana. Next base: position 25,058 of record JAODAL010004493.1, on the reverse strand, counting down.
ATTCTCTAGATGAAGGGCAGAGTCCTGACTCTTGCCGGTAACTACATCTCTGGCCCCTCCCAGCTTATCGGCTTTATCTCCGTATGTTTGGTTGCAGAAGGGCAAAGTTCTCCATGTCCCCTACAAGTCCATGTGTCTGGTACAATTATGTGATGAAACTGGGAAGATAAATTTAAAGGGGTAGTCGCATCTTATAAAAGGATGGCATATCAGTAGGATGTGCTATCCTGCTATGGGCATTGCCCACTGAGCTTGATAGTAAAGGGTCCTCTGGCACTAATGTAGTGATGTGTCCCCTACATAGTGGCACTCCTGCACATTCGCTCATGTTGAGTTTTCCGCAGTTCCTTGCACAGTGTTTTGCAGGTTAAAAACAGAGTGCAGCTTCAGCCAGTACTGCCGTCTCATTGTTCGTAGGGTCAGGGGGGACCTTGTGGGTCAGACCCATACTGGTCAAAAATTGATGTCATACTTGAATAATATGCCATCACTTTATATGAGGAGAATGACCCTTTAAAGAGAACCTGTCACATAGTTTATGCCCCTCTTACTGAGGACAGCACAAGCTAGTGTCAGACCTGCTGTTTCCAGCGCTGTGTCCCTTATTCTTTAAGATGCTGGAGTTTTAGACCATTTAAGGCAATGTTCACACGGCTTATTGCCGACGTAATTGCGGGGACGGATTTCGCCCTGCAATTACGCCGGCTGCCGTGCAGCGGGGGCGGGGTGGCAGCTCACCGGCCCCATAGACATTGCATTATTCACGGCGCGTACACGCCGTAAATAATGTGCATGTCACTTTCTCCCCCCGCGGCGGATTCGCCGAGCGGATAGAAGAGACGGAATCCATAGTTCTCTATGAGAACTGTGGATTACCGTAATGAATGAGACGTATTCCAGCCGTACTGCAGTGCAAATACGGCGCGTAGTACGGCTGGAATCCGTCCCAGAATAAGCAGTGTAAACGAGCCCTAATGCTCAAATCTGCAGTTTTCAGCCGGAAAAGAGTCGCGATGAGTCACTTTTTTCATGTCCCGCCCACCTGAGGCTAGCCCCGCCCACCTCAACTGATAAACCTATTACTTTGAATAGGTAGAAACATGTGAATAACTGCCAGGTGGGCGGGGCTAACACCTGCTCATGAATAAGATTTGAGGAGTAAATGCTCTAAAACTGCAGCATCTTACAGAATAAGGGACACAGCGCTGGGAACAGCAGGTCTGACACTACCTTGTGCTGTCCTCAGCAAGGAGGGGCATAACCTATGTGACAGGTTCTCTACAACTGCTCACATAGACTTATGAAGGTTACCTATTGTCTGTGTATACATCATTTCAAATGCCCCCAAATGCTGTTGAAAATGCTTTACTCTGATAGATCTGTATCACCGATGCATAGGATAGCCTATCAGGCCCCGTTCACACGGTTTATTTGCCGACGGATTGGCGCCGTATTCCGCGCCGGATTTGCGCTTCAATACGGCGCCAATCCGTCGGAGTCATTATGGTAATCCACTGCTCTCATAGAGAACAGTGGATTCCGTCGCTCCTCCCCGCTCGGCAAATCTGCCGCGGGGGGAGAAGTCACATTATTTACGGTCTATGGGGCCGGGAGCGGCGCCCCCGCCGCGCTCCGGCCCCGCCCCCGCCCCGCCCCTTATTCACGGTGGATTTGTCCGCTCAATACGGCGCACAAATCCGTCGGGAATAAGCCGTGTGAACACGGCCTTACAGGCATTCTCAAACTGCGGCCTTCTAGCTGTTGGGAAACTACAACTCCCATCATTCCCACTGTTATAGATTATATAAATGCATGGGGAGTTGTAGTTTCCCAACAGCTGGAGGGCCGCATTTTGAGGATGCCTGGGCTATGTCTAATCACTTGAGGTCCTCTTAACCCCACTGATCACTGAAATTGGCGCTATTGCAGTAAGGAAGTCCTTGACTGGAGCAATGGAACTGCTTCCCCGTTCAAAATGTGTTGCCGACATTGATAGCCGAGCGCTGAATTCTGTCTTCCTCAGTCCAATAGACTGAATAAAGCAACAGTGAGCACTTACCCACTGATCTGTTTAAGCACTTCCACACTGCACATACACAGTGAAGGGGGCTCGGGGCCACGGTGTTAGTGATTGTGGGTGTCTCAGTGGTGGGACTCAAAGTAATTAAACATTTTTTGCTTCTCCTTTGTATAGGTGATATAAACTGGGCAACTTATGGGCAAATATCTTGAAGGCCATTTTGCATGAATAAATGATCATTCACAATTATAAGTAACCATTCATGAAAGATAAACCCTCACATTACCCACTGAAGTTTATCATTCTTGCTTGGATTGAACAGGGATGGGTTAATTAACCACTTAATTATCATTTAAAGGAGTCTTCTCGCCATACTGCTTCGCAGATACTGCTCTTCACAGCTTCAGACTTTGGGTGGTTCTAGAGCAGTGACTGACATTTCAGCTCTGCTATTCCTAGCCAAGCCTGTTAGAGGGACACTGCTAATAGAAGGGTTTAAACAGCAGGGCAGAGGGCTACACAGCTCTAAAGAGTTCAAGTTTGTCAGAAGTATAGAGAAATGAGCTTCTGGGCTGTTGATAAGACACAGCAGGGAGTGACATCACTATCCTGACCAGGGCTCTAGAGCAGAGTGAGGTGGTTGGTTAGTAGGAAGCTTGTGTACACAAGCAGGAGAGAACTGCTCTAACTAAGCAAAATCAGAACAGCAATGTATTTGGCAATCATCTTTTATTTACCTTTTATCTACTTGTTTAAAGCTAATCATTGTGTTGAGGTTACCCCTATAAGTGAACCTCCAACCTTTAACACCATGTGATTTTATCTGTACCATTGTGCATTGATTAAATTAGAATATGGAACAATTATAGTGTGTGTGTGTATGTATATGTATATATATATATATATATATATAAAATATAGTATATAGATATATAGATAATATATTATGTTTATATATAATATATTAATAATATTTTTGTATATATAGTTTTTTATACATATATATACACATACATACACATATAATGTGTGTGTGTGTATTATATATATATAATATATATATATATATAATATATATACGTATATATATATAATATGTGTGTGTAATATATATATTATATATATATATATATATATATATATATATATAAAATATTAATACAGTGCGGATATTTAAATCTGATATAGAGTTCCAGACATTTCTAGAATTGTCTGGAAGTAGCCGGTCCCGCCTCTAGGACCCTCACTGACCAGGGTGGCCGGTATTACAGAAACAAATGGGCTGTTTGATGAAAGTGAATGGCACAGAGAGCCACGCTGATTTTGGAACGTCTATTGATCTCTGTGGTAGTTATGTGAACCGTGCAGAACGGCATGCTCCCCTGTTTTTATTATCTGGCCATGAGAGATGAATGATGTAGATGAATCTTATTCACTTGTTTCCTTCACACTTCACATGGACGCCGGTAGGATGCCTAATGGTGGCATATGTCACATGGGATCTATTTAACACATACATTTATGTTATATTGGTTAAATAGATGCCATTGTAGCCTATGGTGACAGGTGCCAGGCAAGCTCAATATAAAAACCTTAATTTTATATGGTGGTTATAGACCGGGACCTAGAGTTTTCTATTATGTCGCCATTTGCTTCTTGATTTAATTTTGGTGCTGATTAAAAAAAAAAAAGTTAAAAAAAAATTGTGCGTGTTTTTTGTATTCATACTAAAATTGTTTAAATTGCATTTTTTTTCTTCTACAGTGACACAGATTCCCATGTATCAAGTTCTACCTCAGTTCGATTCTATCCACATGATCTAGTAAGATTATTTTCAGTTTATTTTTTTACGTCGATTACTCCCTCTGTTTACTATCCTGGCTGTAAAAGTGTCTTCCAGTCCTACAGCTCCACTAATATGTCGTCCTCTGTAATGCATTATTATCCAGCCGCCTGCGCACACGAGAAGGCATTTGCTTTGGGTTAGCATAGTCTAACCTTGTTCTCCGCCCTTTGTATTTGATCATTCCTGGGCTTCCTGCTTACTGGGCGAGACTGACACTCTCTGGAGCCAAACACATGATTTATGATTGCAAACATTGTTTGCTGCGAGCTAAACTGGAACTAACAAAGTGCGTGAATTATTTATGTGTAATCGTTTTACTCCTATTTAACAATGTGCACTGTTAAATGGAAATACATTCCCCTGACTAAGCTTTATACTGTCTGATAGAAACTTCCAGCCTAACTGCTTAAAGAGAACCTTTCATAGTTTATGCCCCCCTTGCTGAGGACAGCACAAGCTAGTGTCAGACCTGCTGTTTCCAGCGCTGTGTCCCTTATTATGGAAGATGCTGGAGTTTTCATGTATTTATTGCTCAAATCTGCAGTTTTCAGACAGAAAAGAGTCATTTAAAGAGTCAGTTTTTCATGCCCCACCCACCTGAGGCTAGCCCCGCCCACCCCAACTGATAAACTTTACTTTGAATAGGCAGAAACATGTGAATAACGGTCAGTGGGCGGGATTAGCCTTTGGTGGGTGGGGCTAACATCTGCTCAAGAATAAGATTTCAGGGAATCTCTTGCCAATTTTTTTTTTTTACTAGTTTAAACAAGATTCTGATATTTTTTCTTCTTAGCCGTTTTTATTTTCTGATTTGTAGATATTTTTATTTCTGTGTATAATTATGAGGGCGGCCTTATTGCCTGATCTGCTTTTAACAGTATTTAGAGCAGGCATCCTCAATCTGCGGCCCTCCAACTGTTGGGAAACGACAACTCCCATCATTCCCACTGTTATAGATTATATAAATTCATGTTGGGAGTTGTAGATTCCCAACAGCTGGAGGGCCGCAGTTTGAGGATGCCTGATTTAGAGAGATGCTTTACAGCAGCTTCATGGCCATAGGAGCCTGTGAACAGGATCAGACCCATTGACTTCTATAGGAGAGTTTTTTCTAGGCATGCTTTGTGACTTGGGAAGAAGCTGTGACATCTCCTATTGTGAATGGAGGATCCTGTGTTATCTACAGTCATGGCCAAAAGTTTTGAGAATGACACAAATCTTCTATTTTCCCCTGATCTGTTGCCCTCTGGTTTTTGTGTGTGTTTGTCAGATGTTTTTATCACATACAGAAATACAAGTGCAATCATATTATGAGTAACAAAAGCTTTTATTGACAGTTAGAATGAGTTCATGCAGCAAGTCAATATTTGCAGTGTTGACCCTTCTTCAGGACCTCTGCAATTCTCCCTGGCATGCTCAATCAACTTCTGGACCAAATCCTGACTGATAGCAGTCCATTCTTGCACAATCAATGCTTGCATTTTGTCACAGTTTGTTGTTTTTTTTTTTGTCCACCCGTCTCTTGATGATTGACAACAAGTTCTCAATGGGATTAAGATCTGGGGAGTTTCCAGGCCATGGACCCAAAATCTCTATGTTTTGTGCCCTGAGCCATTTAGTTATCACCTTTGCTTTATGGCAAGGTGCTCCATCATGCTGGGAAAGGCATTGTTGATCACCAAACTGCTCTTGGACGGTTGGGAGAAGTTGCTCTTGGAGGACATTCTGGTACCATTCTTTATTCATGGATGTGTTTTTTTAGGCAAGACTGTTAGAGAGCCGATTCCCTTGACTGAGAAGCAACCCCACACATGAATGATTTCTGGATGCTTTACAGTTGGCATGAGACAAGACTGGTGGTATCGCTCACCTTGTCTTCTCTGAACAAGCTGTTTTCCAGATGTTCCAAACATTCGGAAAGTGGATTCATCTGAGAAAATGACTTTACCCCAGTCCTCAGCAGTCCACTCCCTGTACCTTTGGCAGAATATCAGTCTGTCCTGATGTTTTTTCTGGAGAGAAGTGGCTTCTTTGCTGCCCTCCTGGACACCAGGCCTTGCTCCATGAGTCTCCGCCTCACAGTGCGTGCAGATGCACTCACACCTGCCTGCTGCCATTCCTGAGCAAGCTCTGCACTGCTGGTAGCCCGATTCCAAAGCTGAAACACTTTTAAGAGACGGTCCTGGCGCTTGCTGGTCTTTCTTGGGCGCCCGGAGCCTTTTTGGCAACAATGGAACCTCTCTCCTTGAATTCCTTGATGATGCGATAGATTGTTGACTGAGGTGCAATCTTTCTAGCTGCGATACTCTTCCCTGTTAGGCCAGTTTTGTGCAGTGCAATGATGACTGCACGTGTTTCTTTAGAGATAACCATGGTTAACAGAAGAAACAATGATGCCAAGCACCAGCCTCCTTTTAAAGTGTCCAGTGGTGTGATTCTTACTTAATCATGACAGATTGATCTCCAGCCCTGTCCTCATCAACACCCACACCTGTGTTAATGGAGCAATCACTGAAACGATGTTAGCTGCTCCTTTTAAGGCAGGCCTGCAATGAAGTGGAAATTGTTTTGGGGGAAAAAGTTCATTTTCTAGGCAACTATTGACTTTGCAATTAATTGCTGTTAAGCTGATCACTCTTTATAACATTCTGGAGTATATGCAAATTGCCATTATAAAACCTGATGCAGTAGACTTTGTAAAAATTAACATTTGTATCATTCTCAAAACTTTTGGCCATGACTGTATACACATTGCTGTCACCTTTTAGTGGAATCCTGCCTGTACTGATAATGAGGAGATGGCTGAAAATCTCTCTCTACAGAACAGGAATGGTCATAAGTTTTGAAAAACATTGATAGTAATATGGAAAATTTAAAAAAAAATCTCAAAAAATGTGTTTAACATAAAAATATGGGTTGCACAGTAGGTCATTTTCTGATGACACATTCACTTTAAAGTGACAACAAAAATATCCTGCCTTGTTAAGTAAAAGTTTACTCCTTTAATTTTTGTTTTTTTTATAGTCTCCTATATCTTTTTATGAAGGTTGCTTTTTAAGTGTCTCCCTCTAACTCTCTGGTAGCTCTCTCTCCCTCAGATTCGATTAAATCGGCTGCTCACCATAGACACAGACTTGCTAGAGCAGCCGGATATTGACCTAAGCCCCGACCTACAGGACCAGATGCAGCCCCAGGAGCAGGCATCCCACAAAGTGAAACACTACTACCGCTTCTGGATTCTGCCAAAGCTCTGGGTTGGCATCAACTTTGACAGGTTGACCCTCTTGGCCTTGTTTGACAGGTAAGGGAAGCAAGTGTTGTATGTGAGCATGTTTTTGCCTTAAGGCTCAGTTCACACGGCGTATTGCGGCACGCGGCATTGCGCTTGCTGTTGAAGTATGCGCTGGCAAGCACATACTTTTTTACAGGCGTGGATTATATGCAGGTGTAACATAGCAGTGAGTGCTATGATTTGACTGTATTTGCAGAGCATACCTCGGGGCGCATTGCAACGCAATTACGTGCCGTAGTATACCTCACAAATACATTGTGTGAACATACCCTGAAGGTGTCACACTATCACACTATCTCTATTCCCAACTTGGTCTGTTTCAGCTGAAGGGACCAGAGAGGTGGCTATGCAGCTGCAGTGCTCTGTTTACTTCGATGGGAGGTCTGCGAACAGCCAGACACGTTTTTTTGAAATTTCAATAGAGGTGAACACAGGTTTTCTTGCAGCTGGAACAGACCACGCTGGGAAGAAAAGTAATGTGATTGGAATATCCTTTTTAATTTTTTTTTTTTAAAAAAAAATTAATTTTTTTTTTCTTTAACGCAATTTTTTTTTTTTTTTTTTTAAATCCCTGTTATAAATGGGGTTTTGCTAGTTGATCGTGTCAGTTTAGCAGGTCTGCTTGTATCACCTCAGTGAATGTTGTGGTTAGCGCTTCTGGTCGTCCTCGCCATTCACTTCTATGGAAGTTCTTTATATAGCCAAGCCTGTGTGCTCTGCTATATACTGAACTTGTAGACCTGATCAAGCGCAGCCCTCTTCCCATTCACTTAGGTAAAACCCCTTCAAGACTGGTTATACCTGTGATGTAAATATTATTGATAATTGGAATACATGGTCATGCTATTATCTCGAGAACTAGTGACGCTCTTTGCAGAGTCTTGCTGCTCTAGCAAATAGACTGTAGACGGCATTTAGGGCCACATGTATGAAAACGGTTTAGGACTAAAACTCACTTTTTGCTCATAGTAACCTAAGGACAACAAATTGAGTTTTAGACCTAAACCGTTTTCATACATGTGGCCCTTAGAGTTTATATTTGAGGATTGTCCTTTGTGGATAACCCTTTTTAATCTTCTGCTGCTTTCTTTGACGAGAGTTTCTAGTTCTCCTTCTCTTCTAAAACTGCTTTAAGCATTTCTGCTGACACTTGTTTTCTTCAAATTCCTTTTAGGAATAGAGAGATCCTAGAAAACGTCCTGTCTATAATCCTTGCAATTCTCGTGGCCTTTTTGGGATCTATTCTTCTCATACAAGGATTCTTCAGAGATATCTGGGTCTTCCAGTTTTGTCTGGTTATTGCCAGCTGTCAGTACTCCCTCCTCAAGGTGAGCCTATTACTTATGCTTGTTATTTTAAATTTAATTCAAAACGTTTGCTCTAAAAATTAGGTCATCATTAAAGGGGTTGTCTCCCTACAGAGTTTCATAGATGCATGAATGAAATAATGCAGCTTTACTCTGTCACTTCCTGGTCAGACTGTGTGTAATTAGCATACAGCTCCATGGTGTATTCAACTCTGTGTTTTCATTCTGCTAATTAGTTTAGGATAGCTCAGAAGCTCTCCAGAACTGCTAGCAGGAGTTTTTTTTATCTGATCCCTCAAACAAAAGCCCTAATTAGAGCTGTTTACTTTAGATAAATCAAGCTTTTTACTGCTGGCCAGCACAGAGCTGCTGCTGACCTGTGTGATGATGTGACTCACTGCTATCACATAGAACAAACAGCAGGGGGGAGAGATTTTTACAGGTCAGTCAGTGAGGGAACAGAAATAGCCAGGGAGGTGATTAATTCGCTTGTAGCTCCTTAACAAAAACAGATGAACAAAGCAATATATTTGGAAAATGTCTTTATTTTGTGTTCCCTACATTTTGAAAGCTATTCTTTGTAGCGAGACAACCCCTTTAAGAGATCTTTAACTGTGTGCGATCAACCAAGTGCTGTAATAATAATAATAATAATAATCTTTATTTATATAGCACCAACATATTCCGCAGCACTTTACAATATAGAGGGAATAAGCACAGACAAACCAGATATTACATTATAAAAAAGCTACTGACAAATGAGACACGAGGTGTGAGGGCCCTGCTCGCAAGAGCTTACAATCTATTATGGTGTATGGGTGAAACAAAGGGTGACAAGTGTAATTGTGCCAGTCTTCAAAATGTATATATTTGACCCTGTGGTTGGTTTTATCACACTTTCATTGATTGCCAAATGATTTTATTGTGTCCCAGTCTGCCAGTGTAATCGCTTATGCATGTTTTTCATGCTTAGAAATAGCGTTGCGCTTCGTTTTTGGGTAGGATTGCTGGCCAGATCGGAGTCTTGCTGCTCTTAGTGGGGAAATGGGGCGAAATATCACCAGCCTTTTTTCATACCAGAAACGGGAAGGATATGCAATCAATGAATGATGCACTTTTTTTTTTCTGTCTGGGAAAAAAGCAGATGATGGGTCCCCCAATTTTCCCACCATCGATGGCATAATTTGTCCTTCCCGAATTCAAAGCACAACATTATTCGTGGTACTTGAACATAGAAAAATCCACGGCACTCCTTGTGTAATCGCAGAAAAGATTTATTTAACAAAGATTCATATCCAAGATTAACTCTCCGTTCAAGTGTATACGATGCATAGGAGCTATAGCAGGAATTATTCCCACGGTCCAACGTTTCTGCCACAACTGGCCTTCATCAGGGACCAAGACGTGGGGAGAAGCAGGAATTCATGATACTTGATTTTCCACAATAAGATCATGCAAGAGCTTTGATCATGTTTTGACTGGTTGTATGCAAAAATGTTTTAGAAAACGTTTGTCGTTGGTTCATTTGATCACATGCACCTCAATAAATGTTGAATTGTTTTTTTAATTTTTAGGTTTTTTTTATGCCTTTATTACTTTCAAAAAAGCTCAAACTATTAAGGTCTCACTGTTGTTCTGACATGACCTACAGTTATCTACCGCTTTTTTTTTAATCTAAACCTTGTTTCAGTTCTTAAATAGAACCTGTCACATAGGTTATGCCCCCCCGCTGGCTGAGGACAGCACAAGCCAATGTCAGACCTGCTGTTTCCAGCGCTGTGTCCCTTATTCTGTAAGATACAGCAGTTTTAGAGTATTTAATGCTCATATCTGCAGTTTTCAGCCAGAAAAGTCATATAGTCATTTTTTTCATACCCCGCCCACCTGAGGCCAGCCCCGCCCACCTCAACTGATAAACCTATTACTTTGAATAGGTAGAAACATGTGAATAACTGCCAGTGGGCGGAGCTAGCCTTTGGTGGGCGGGGCGAACACCTGCTCATGAATAAGATTTGAGAGGTAAATGCTCTAAAACTCCAGCATCTTACAGAATAAGGGACACAGCGCTGGAAACAGCAGGTCTGACACTAGCTTGTGCTGTCCTCAGCAAGGGGGGCATAATCTATGTGACAGGTTCTCTTTAAGGACCACTCTTTACAGTGTGTTGTCTACTGTATGGCACAGTGCTAAAGAATCCTATTGTCAGGCCCTTGTCCCTCAGGTCTTGTACTGGATATAACACAAGAAAAGAGATTCATGAGACAGTCTACAAGTAACATTGAGTGGGGAATCGCACACTCCTCCCTGGGGCTGACAGACACGTGCTTAGAAGAGATCCCTCGTTGGCTGCAGAATGGGAAATCATTATAGGAATGAAGCTGTGCTGTTGGATAGTCTGTAAGACGGAAAAAAGACAGACGTCCATCCAGTTCAGCCTATTCTATAGCGTTGATCCAGTGGAAGGCAGAAACCACCATGAGGTAGAAGCCAATTGTCCTCATTTTAGGGAAAAATCCTTCCCGACCCCCAACTGTTGCATGAGTATTACTGAAGGCAGCAGTATCCTGGATACACAGACCTTAAGCCCTTAAAGAGCACCTATCACCTCCACACAAACACACAAAATATAATAGTAGATGAAATTATAAGACTTTTTTCCAATACATGTCATTAGCAATGCAGAGGATTTCCCTCAGTTTTACAGGGGAACAGATCTTAGTTTCACTTTCTTAGCAGAGCCCTGTATATAGCAGGGATTCTCTCTGTTGAGCTATACCACCTGTGCAGGGGGAGCTGAGGACATAGCTGCTACATACAGTACAACAGGCACAGCACACTGAGGACATAGTGTGACAGGGTTTATAGGCATTTACATTACACTGCTGCTAGTGTTATATCCATCACAGACATAGCAGCCAAGAGAAAATCAGTGAGCAGATGATGTAGACTTCCTGGCTCCCCTCTTCACAATGGACTCATCCAGCTCAGGAGTAACACAGCAGTCACATAGTGATCCAACAGGCTGTCATGTGCCGACTTGGCCCCACTACAGAGCTGTCTTAAAGGGCCAGCGCTTTTTTTTAAAAAACTGAATTGCAGGTGAAATGCTTTGATTTCCCTAATGAAGCATATTTAGGGAAGTGATTGTATTTTAGTCTCCTGTTATTTCATGAGGTTTCCCTGGAGGTGATAGGTACTCTTTAATGTAGTACTGGGAGTTACATGTCTACATGAGAGACGTCTGAAACCAAGAGCAGGTTAAAATCATCTGCTTTATCAGTTGAGCATGAAAATAACTAAAGATTGCAGCCTGATACTTAAGTTGAACGTTTTTTTCTATCTTAAAGGGGTTGTCTCATCTCAAAGTTTCATAGGATGCATGAATGAAATAATGCTGCTTTGATCTGTCACTTCCTGGTCAAGCTGTCTGTAATTAGCATATGAGCTCCTTGTATTCAGACTTCTCTGTTTATCATTCTTGATTAGCTAATTTACCTTCTCTGAGGTCTGGAGAAGCTTCTGAGCTAATGTAAACAGTAAAGTAATTAGTCTTTTGTCTGAAGATCAGATAACACACAAGCTCTCACTGCCGGCCATGACCTGTGTGATGACATCACTCCCTGCTATGAGAAGGAGTACACAGGTCGGTCACTTGGGAAACTAGAAAGCCCTCAGAAGGTGATAAAATCCTTAACAAAAAAAGATGAACAACGCAATATATTTGTAAAAAAAAAGTCTTCGTTTAGTGTTCCCTACATTTTGAAAGCTATTCTTTGTAGTGAGACAACCCTTTTAAATAGTTTTTTTCCAGCATACACATTAATAGCATATTGATAGGATATCTCATCAGTGTGTGACAGGTGTAGGTCCCACCTCAGAGAACTGGCCTTGAAATATCTTGTTTGTACACCGAGAGGTGGTCAGTGGGATTGATTTCAATGGGAGTTCAGAGTACAGACCTGCAAGGTTTTGGAGCTTGTTCTTGAGATAGGTGCCGGTCCCACCTCTGGGATTTGCATCGATCACACCTTCATGGCATATCCCATTGATGTCCCATCAATGTGTATAGTAAGGTGTCCACTAGTATATTTGAAACCAAATGTTTCCTTGTTTAAGGGTGTCCAAAACCTTTAACCTCTGGGTTCCAGCTAGTACACCATAATTATCTGCAATGGCCAGCCACTGGAGAGCTATGTACGGGGATCCCTAAAGCCACACGTGACTCTGAGGCCCTGTTTGGAGGGGGTGAAGCAGGTTGCTTTTTCCGGCTAGAAAGATCTTAATTTTTTTTTTTTTTGTATTTCAGAGTGTTCAACCTGATTCTTCTTCCCCTAGACATGTAAGTAATTCAGTTGTCACAGTTTTGTAGAATAAAATAATTGAAACTCTGAGGCCACAGTGGCTCTTATTCATAATACGACAAATATAAAAATTAAAATTTTCTTGCTAAATCACTTTATGTAATTATGTATTTCAGGGCCATAACCGTATCATAGCCTATAGTAGGCCTGTTTACTTCTGTGCCTGTTGTGGCCTTATTTGGTTACTGGACTATGGAAGCAAAAACCTGTCAGCCACCAAATACAAATTATATGGAATGGCCTTCACCAATCCTGTGCTCCTCATCTCAGCAAGGGACTTAGTCATTGGTAAGTGTGCCTTCTGCTATGTCACTCAGCTGATGTTCAGACTATTCGCTTCTTTCTTTCAACCATGCAGGTAGGGTGCATTAGCTAAAAAGGATTCTCATTTATAACTCAAAATTGTGCTGATTGGGCTCTATAAACACATGACTTTAAAGGGGTTGTCCACTTAAGAAAAACTAATTGGCAGCTCCTGGGCCCTATTAAAATTTAAAAAAATCCTATACTTACCTCTGGTCCTTGGTTTTAGCGCCTGCTTCTCTCCAGTCTTATGTTTTCCTTCTTCTACGCCAGCACAGGGACTTCACCTCTTCGGCCACTGATTGGCTGCTGCGGTCACGTGCCACTAATTTACATCACTGATCAGAAGTAAAGAGCTTTGAACGGTGATGCATATGACATGTGACCGCTGTAGCCAGTCGGTGGCTGCAGTGGTGACGTCCCCATTCAGAAGTTCGAGAATGAAAAAACAAGAACGAAGAGACTCGACGGTGGGACTGGAGGAAGTAGAGTATAGGTTTATTTTACTTTAATGGGGCCCTTGGAGCTGGCAATTGGGTTTGTCTTAAGAAGGGGACAACCCCTTTATCCGTGTGTTGATCACCTTTTAAAGTTCCGCTTTTAGGAAAACACAGATGTGTGTTGCAGGTTGGGTGCTGTTAAACAGGTAATCATTTGGATGCGATCTCTTAAGAATGTAGAATGGGAAAGTTATGACGAGGATCGGACAGGGTTTAGGTAGAATTGCATCCATGAGTGTCAGGAGTTTGGTATAAAGTCTAGTGACAGGTGTAACCAGTAGTTGTGATCGCCGCCAATCAGGTACTTGCTTCACTTTCATTTCTTTACAAAAAGTGAGGGTGATCTGGTCTTTTTCTTGGGTGTTTAAAAATATTTTTTTAAAGGGAATATTGTGAGGCAAAGAATTCCAAAGCATTTTTTTTTTTTTTTTTTTTAATTACGGCATATCAACTCCATTATATACCATTCTGCAAGTGCACATATTTGGCGTAGTCCTTGAAGCTGTATAGTTTGTCTTTGTTGTGATGTGTCCAGGGCGGCCATCAGTCATCTATTAACCGTTTCAGGGCCCCATACAGCCAATCAAATGGGGCCCCCGGCCATTACTAGTTCCTATTTTTTAACATATCAGTGGGCCCCTTTTTGATTAGGGTCCCCGACAGGAGTACTACCCATACTGCCCTATTGGCACCCCTGGATGTGTCACCAAAGTCGCACATAACTAGAGGCTGACTCCCTCTCTCATTTACGTCTATATGCCAGCAATCACATGTTGACACAAGGGGCTGGCGTTCCGACTTACCAGCTCTTTGCTGCAACATCCCAATGGCATCAAGATGCTTTCTGCCATTTTACTGCAGAGTGGGACTGGGGTGCTGGGATTTTTCGTTTTAAGGCCTGGTTCACAACTGGGTTTCAGGTCTTCTTCAGAGCCGCCTTCGCAGATTCCTTCAAAAAGATGGAAAAATAGTGCCTGCTGTGTTCTCCATTAATATGGTAAAACCCCAATAGACCCCATTGTAGTCAGTGCGGTCCATCGGGCATGAGAGGTTTGGGTTCTCCTCCGTGACAAAGGCTGCGAACAAAACCTCTGATTCAGACCTGAGGCTATGTTCACACGGTCAAATTTCGGCGCGCATTTCGTGTCGTATTTGCGCTCTAATACGAGCAGGATGCGCGAAATTAAGGTATTCCACAGTTCTCATAGAGAACTATGAATTACGCCTCCTCTCTCCGCTCGTACAATACGATCGTATTGTACACGCGGGGAGATAAGTGACATGTCAATTACTTGCGGCGAATACGCACCGCGAGTAATGACAGTCTATGCGTCGCAGAAGTACCCGCCAATCAGCGCGACTCCCAAACACCCGGCGTAATTGCGGGATGTACTGTACGCCCCGCAATTACGCCCTGTGAACATAGCCTTAGAGTGCTCAGAAACCAGATGTCCTGCCTCAGAGTTGGAGGCTAACTAGTAAGTCTGCAGTAACATTAGAGTTTTACACTTTGATGGCATAGGCAATCTGTATGTGTGATAGGTGCGGTTCCCAACTCTAGGATCCGCACCTATCTCAGGAATAGGCCCTCAATAGTCTTGGCTTAGAAAAGAGAGAACAGAATGGAGAGTTCTAAGTGAAGCTGAACGCACCGCTCGCCTGTGCTCTCCTTGTGAGAGTGGTGCACATGAGTGACCGTCTCTCCTTCCTGAGCTTAGATTTCCAGGGCCCGTTCTTATGGTAGGTGCGGGTCGCAGCGGTGGGTATCACCTCGTTTATACTTCCAGTGTTTATGTATGGCACTATTCATGTACCCATGCTGATTGTCTTTATTCTTTTTCCTCCAGTGTTCACTCTCTGTTTCCCAGTAGTGTTTTTTATTGGTCTTCTGCCTCAGGTGAACACATTCGTTATGTACCTATGTGAACAAGTGGATATACATGTATTTGGTGGAAATGGTAAGAGCTGCTGCCTGTGACCATTACTAAACTTAGTCTTAGTAATTCTGTTGCAAACATTTATCCAGTTTTTGGGAGGTCTCATCAGATACAACCCCTGCCCTGGGTCCATTCCCTAACTAGCCAGACATTTCCCCTGCAGTGACAGAACTTATTTACCTGTATTGTAACTAGCCCTGCCCCTGTGTGCCTGTATCTTGACAATTCAGTGACTTTAAACCGTGATCTGGAAAAAAATTTCATACCTGCATCAAAACAAGCGAAATAAGGGTATGTTCACACGGCTTATTTTGGGGCGCATTTTGCCATGTATTGCGAGCGAAATGCGCCCCAATCATTACGGTAATCCACAGTTCTCCTAGAGAACTATGGATTACGCCTCCTCTCCCCGGGCGTACAATACGATCGTATTGTACGCGCAGGGAAATAATTGACATGTCATTTATTCGCGGCTCGAAAGTAATGCTTGTCTATGGGGCCGGCAGGCTGACGCCCCCCCTCACCGCGTCGCGGGAGTACACGCCGATCAGCGCGATTCCCGAGGACCTGGCGTAATTGTGGGGCGTACTGTACGCCCCGCAATTAAGCCGTGTGAACTTACCCTAAAGCTGACCATACACTGCTAGCTTTCTGTTTGGTATACTGTCAGCCATCGCTGTGTGAAACAAGTTACACCAGTCAGAGCATTCATTGAACATGCTTTGGAATTTGTGTCTGCTGTTGGCTGAGAACCAGGATGTTTACTGTTCACTTCATTATTGTCTAATTGGAAGTGAATATAGCCTCAATGATTCCCCATGGGCATGGCAGATATCCTTTAGCAGATGTCGATTTGCCAACACACCTACAAGTGGCAAAAAATGACGTCCTTGCATATAATTCCTTTAGAGAAGAAACCAGCTTTTATGAGATGAGCTATGGAATGGCCCTACAAATTCTGTTTTGTCTTCCAGCTACCACCAGCCTGCTTGCAGCACTTTACAGTTTTATCTGTAGCATTGTGGCAGTAGCTTTACTCTATGGACTGTGTTATGGTGCTCTTAAGGTAAGTCATGACAAAGCCGTGAAGTAGGTCACTTACGGTAGCATAAAATGTATATTGAGGAGGCTTGAAAACAGATTGTATAAAGTTTTCTCGAAGGTCACATGTAGAAAAAGATAAGGGGCTCTATGATTATAGAATGTGCCAAACCCTTCTGAAATATGTATCCATTGATCCATAGTCTGTTGAAAATGTTCTCTCACTACAGAGATTGATAACATATCACCAGGTTAGGTCATCAATGTCTAGTCGGTCCTGGTCCCACCTCCGGGACCTGCACCTATATCCTAAATGAGCCTTGAAACCTCTCCGTTCTGAAGTGAGAGGTCGTCGGGACTCTCCCATAGAAAAGAATGGGAGTTCTGAGTTTTGTCAAGAGGGGATGCATGCTGCGCTATTTTTTTCAGTGATTCCTAACGGAATTAGTGACGGAGCCTCCAGCGCAAGTGTGAAGAGGGACTTATTGCAACCTGGGTTTGTAGGAGACATGCACTTTTCCATCATTCTCTACAGAACTAGTGACGGAGCCTTCAGCACAAGTGTGAAGAGTGGCTTGTTGTAACCTGGGCTTTGTAGCAAACATGCACTTTTCCATCACTCCCTACAGAACTATTGACGGAGCCTCCAGTGCAAGTGTGAAGAGGGGCTTAGGGTGCGTTCCCACGGCAGAGGACAAATACCGGTCGGTTTACCTGACTGCCATTTGTTTTGCGGCCTGTTTTGCGGCCGTCCCCACGGCCGCGGGGGGACGGCTTTTCTCCGCGATGAAAGGAGAAAAGCCCTCCCCCTTCACAAGCACATATTCCGTCCGAAAACCGGACGGAAGATTGTGCTTGTAGAATGTTTTGCAGGTGGAAAAACCACCGGACGGAAAACCTGTGCAGTGGGGACTGTTGCACGGGTTTTCCATAGGGGCACCATTGTGCTCATTTTCAGCCGGTTTTTCAGGTGGTCTGCAAAACCGCAAACCGCCTGAAAAACCGGGTCCGAAAACCCGTGCAGTGGGGACATGCCTTTATTGTAACCTGGGTTTTGTAGGAAATATGCACTGTTCCATCATTCCCTACAGAACTAGTGACGGAGCCTCCAGAGCAAGTGTGAAGAGGGGCTTATTGTAACCTGGGTTTTATAGCAAGTATGCACTTCAGTCACCAGTTTGAGCCGAACTGACTTTGCAAAATAGCTTCTTGTCTTTTGGTCATTGGCGCTTTACTGGCAGTAAAAATGAGGTTAGCTACTTTAGGCCATGTTCACACGGCTTAAAATGGGATGTATTTCAGTCCGTAATTACGTGCCGGAGTGCGCAAATTACGGCTGGAATACGTCCCAGTCATTACGGTAATCCACAGCTCTCATAGAGAACTATGGATTACGTCTCCTCTCCCCGCTCAGCGAATTTGCCGCGGGGGGAGATAAGTGACATGTTAATTACCAGCGGCGTATACGCGCCGATAGTAATGATAGTCTCTGGGCAGCGAAGTGCCGGCCTCCTGCCCCCGTCCACACGGCGTAATTGCGGGGAGTAATTACGCCTCGTAAATAAGCCGTGTGAACCCAGCCTAAGTCATGTTTCTATGTATAATACAGCCAGTGCTCCGCAAAACTCCAAGTGCAATGATGTTGATGAGCAAAACAGTCATTAAATATAATTGCACTGGTACTAGAGCTCAGTTTGGTAGTTGTAAGAAGTGAATTGACTCCTTTTGCCCTGTGTTAGACCTTGTACTTTGTTTCCTCAACTGTTAAGTGATCCTTTCGTACACCAAATAATAAATATTAAATAGCTGATGTGCTTCAGATTTCTACACCTTGTCAGTCAGTGTAACGTTTCACCTATGGTAACTTCCTGCATTGCCCTTTTTTCCTTTTTTTTTACCACCTTTTCTGAAGTGTAATTTTGTAATGCATCTAAGAGGTAAAATGTCCTTTTACTTGTATGTCAGTCTAGAAGGATGAGACTGCATTACAAGAGGAGTTGCATCACTTGTATGGAACATACTCGAAACGTTACGCATTTTCTTCTTTTTCAGGATCCCTGGGACGCCCCGCATGTTCCTGTTTTGTTTTCAATTTTTTGCGGTGTACTAGTGGCGGTTTCTTACCATCTCAGCAGACAGAGCAGCGATCCCTCTGTCCTCATGTAAGTTACATAACTTCTGCATTATGCACAGAAAGTGACATTTCGATGCCATTGACTCAGAGGTTGGGTTTCAATCTTGGTGCCTAGTTGTAAGTGAATTCTAGCAGCCAAATTCTTAAACTTGTTGTTCATGTCTTTACATTGCGTGTTCTTACACATTTTAACATTGTATTGTTTTGGCTTTTTTTAGCTCATTGGTGCAATCAAAACTCTTTCCAAACAATGAGGATAAAAACCCAGAGGACCCGCTGTCAGAAGTGAAAGACCCTCTTCCTGAGAAGCTAAGAAATTCTGTTGTAAGTGGATGTTTAGTAGATGTCAAAACTTTGCGCTTCATGATATAAAAAAAATACGACGAGCATCAACTAGTGAAATAGGGAGTAAAAAATATAGTGCTGTATGCAAAAAAGAGTCCACCCTTACCCATCCGTAATACTTGAGTCTCTGTGTCCCGCTTCCTCTACACATTTACTGCTGTATGACTCTAAGGGCCTGTCCCCACTGCACGGGTTTTAGGCCGATTTTTCAGATGGTTTGCGGTTCTACAGACGTCCTGAAAAACCGGCCGAAAATGAGCACAACTGGCTCCTATGGAAAACCCGTTGCACGGGTTTCTCACCCGCGGGCCGCTGAATAACTTTCAACATGCACATTCTTCCATCTGGTTTTCGGACAGAATCTGTGCTTGTCAAAGGGGAGGGCTTTTCTCCACTCATCGCGGAGAAAAGCCGTTCTCCTCCTCCCCCCCCCCGACCGGTATTTGTCCCTTGCCGTGGGGACGCACCCTAAGGCCATATTCACACGGCTTAAAACTGGACGTATTTCAGTCCGTAACTACGCGCCGGAGTGCGCAAATTACGGGCTGGAATACGTCCCAGTTATTACGGTAATCCACAGTTCTCATAGAGAACTATGGATTACGTCTCCTCTCCCTGCTCGGCGAATCCGCCGCGGGGGGGAGAGAAGTGACATGTGAATTACTAGCGGCGTATGCGCGCCGCTGGCAATACAAGTCTATGGGCCGGCGAGGTGCCGGTCCCCGGCCACACGGCGTAATTGCGGGGCGTAATTACGCCCTGCGAATACACCGTGTGAACCTAGCCTTAGACGGTTAACATTGCATCTGCATTGGACTGTCCTAATATTGTGTAAACAGATTTTTTACTGAGTGTTTAAGAAGTCTGTCAAGAAAGGAAATTCACTAGAAGTCTAGTCCTAAAAATAACAGCTATGGGAAATAACCTAATAATCATAATAAATAAAGTAAAGAGTAAGTTATGTAACAACTGACCTGGTTCTAAATAGGACTTGTAATATAGCCCTCGTGAACGCTCAACCCCTACTGCACCATTGTTCTGGAGAATTTTCTAGTGCAACCCCCTTATTCTTCTACCGATATTTTCACCTTTAATGAAGAAAATATATTAAAAAGCCAGTGTGATATCTTAATGTAAGAAGAACTGTCTTTCTGATGCCTCCCAAAGGTAGCCATCCTGTAAGTCAATGCTGTAAAATAACCTTGAATCATGACCTAAGCCCAACCAGACTCTGGGTTATACTAGAGAGAGGGCATTCTTTTTGGGGGGGAGGACAGCTAATTTCCTTTTCTTTCTTTGCTTTTTTTTTTTTTTCTTTAAAGCAGTGTTTCTCAACTCCAGTCCTCAGGACCCACCAACAAGTCATGTTTTCAGGATCTCCCACAGAATGCACTGAGAGTAATTAAGTCACTTGTGCAGCATAATGATATCACCTTGCAATGCTAAGGAAAGCCAGAAAACATGACCTGTTGATGGGCCCTGAGGACTGGAGTTGAGCAACACTGCTTTAAAGCATTGCTTCGACGTGTTTGCAGAACATCAGGGTCTCTTCATTAAGAAATAGTACCCACAGGCCCCTGAACTGCAACAGTTATTAAGTAGCTTACAACATGATTCCAGTGTAGAGCTCGATTTTAACTTTTCCCAGAGCTAATGCCATGCTTAAAGGGGTGTTCCAACGGTTCAAAACGCTCATATGTGGGCATGATAAAAATAAGAAGTATACTTGTCCACTGGATGCTCCAGCGCCGCGGCCGTCCCGGCTATCTTGGCAGTAGCTGAACAGTCATTGTTCGTGTGACAGGTGCAGCCAATCACAGGCCACAGCGGTCAGAAATTCTCTGAGGTTCGCATTAAAGGGGTTGTGTCACTACAAGGACTGCCTTTTATGTTAAAGATATTGCAAAACAAGTCACTTTGCAATATGTAAGTCCACAGCAACAACCAAGCTTATCAGCTCACCTGAGAGTTTGGGCGCGGGTTCCAAGCAGGTTCTCAAGCTGCTATAAAGTCGGAAGCAATAGAAAAATCATATATTGAATCAGCCTCAAAAAATAACCTTCTCTATTAAGCAATGATCTTTTATGATCACCCCCTCTGATTCCAATAGATACAGATTCAATACAAAAAACTTTTAAATCAGATACATTTCCATGATGTGTGTAATAAAAAATTCAAAGTGAAACCCAGAAAACAGGATTGAGGTAAGATGAATCAATGTAGTGAGACAACCCCTTTAAGTAGTGTGAAGATGCTCTGATTTCAGAGGTGTATCACTTCTCTGTCACGGTTTTGGAGTGTCATTGCATTTCTTTTCAAGACGGACCTGAGCGGCGCTATTGAAACACACAGCGGCGATCCCTCATGTGAACGCCGCTGCGTGTTCAGCACAGCGAGCATTGATTTATCTCACTGCTAATTGTTTAGATCCGTCTTGGGGACCAACAGTGATAGAGGTCACACAGAAGTGACACTGTGGGTCTTTATTTTTAGGACCAGGATCTACCAGAACTATATATATACCAAAATGTCCAAGTTGTCAAGAACTTCCTTTTATCAGCATGTCTTTATTTTGTTTTTTTGTGTGTTCCAGCAGTGCTGCTTTTTGAATAAAGTTTTTGCTTCCTATCTTGTAGAATGAACGGCTTCAGTCTGACCTAGTTGTCTGTGTGGTCATAGCGGTTCTCTATTTTGCAATTCACGTCAGCACTGTGTTTACAGCATTACAGGTACGGTATTTACACTGTTCTTGTGAATCCAAATAAGTTGTACGTGTTTGTACAGGGTATGTGTGTGCGGTGTTAGTATGTAATCATGTAGTGTGATGTATATGATGAAATAATATATATATATATATATATATATATATGTATATGTGTTTGTGTGTATGTATATATGTGTGTAATATATTTACCTTATATTCTACAAGTGTGTGTATATATTTATACATGGGTGTGCATATATGTTTATATAATACATGATATTCTACAAGTGTGTGTGTGTATATATATGTGTGTGTATATGTGTGTGTATATTTATATATGTTTATATATATATATATATATATATATATAGTCTTATATAGTAATACTAGAGATAAAAATATGTGTGTGTGTATACACATGTGTGTGTGTATAATACTATATATATATATATGTGTGTGTGTGTGTGTATATAGATATATATATGTGTGTGTTTATATATATATATATATATATATATATAAATATATGTGTGTGTGTGTGTTTATATTAGTCTTTTATATAATATTAATACTAGAGATAAAAATATATAAAATAGCGTGTGTGTATGTATGTGTATGTGTGTGTGTATATGTATATATAATATATATATATATATATATATATATATTATAATTATATATATATATATTATATATATAAAATATATATATATTACACACACACACACTCTCACCGGCCATTTATATTAGGTACACCATGCTAGTAACGGTTGGACCCCCTTATGCCTTCAGAACTTTCCTCAATTCTTCGTGGCATAGATTCCACAAGGTGTTGCAACAGTCTAATTGGTACCAAGGGGCCCAAAGAGTGCCAAGAAAATATTCCCCACACCATGACACCACCACCACCAGCCTAACCGTTGATACAAAGGCAGGATGGATCCATGCTTTCATGTTGTTGACGCCAAATTCTGACCCTACCACCGAATGTCGCAGCAGAAATCGAGACTCCTCAGACCAGGCAACGTTTTTCCAATCTTCTACTGTCCAATTTCGATGAGCTTGGGCAAATTGGAGCCTCAGTTTCCTGTTCTTAGCTGAAAGGAGTGGCACCCGGTGTGGTCTTCTGCTGCTGTAGCCCATCTGCCTCAAAGTTTGCCGTACTGTGCGTTCAGAGATGCTCTTCTCCCTACCTTGGTTGTAACGGGGGCTATTTGAGTCACGGGTTGCCTTTCTATCAGCTCGAACCACCCTCCCCATTCTCCTTTGACCTCTGGCATCAACAAGGCATTTTCCGCCCACAGGACTGCCGCTCACTGGATTTTTTTTCTTTTTTTGGACCATTCTCTGTAAACCCTAGAGATGGTTGTGCGTGAAAATCCCAGGAGATCAGCAGTTTCTGAAAAACTCAGACAGCCCTTCTGGCACCAACAACCAGCCACATTCAAAGGCACTCAAATCACCTTTTCCCCCTACTGAATGCTCGGTTTGAACTGCAGGAGATTGTCTTGACCCTGTCTACATGCCTAAATGCACTGAGTTCGCCATGTGATTGGCTGATTAGAAATTAAGTGTGATCGAGCAGTTGGACAGGTGTACCTAATAAAGTGGCCGGTGAGTGTATATATATATATATATATATGTATGCGTCTGTAGGTATATCTTTATATTAGTCTTGTATATTAATACTAGAGATAAAAATATATAAAATAGTGTGTGTATATACACGCATGCTATTTTATATATTTTTATCTCTCCTATGTACGGTATGTGTTATACAAAAAATGTCCCTATATATCTGTGTGTGTATATATATGTTGTGTATGTGTGTGTGTGTATGTGTGTATATATATATTCTCAATTTAAATTGAAAACCCCTTTTCCAATTCCTTGTTATTTAACATGGTGAAACTTGTACTGATGCATTAATCTTCCTGTTTTGCAGCCTGTCCTGAGTTATGTTCTCTATGCAGTAGTTGGTTCAGTTGGTTTCCTTACTCACTACGTTTTACCACAAGTCCGCAAACAGCTTCCCTGGCACTGCTTCTCTCACCCGCTGCTAAAAACAAAGGAATATTATCAATTTGAAGTTCGAAGTAAGTAATTCAATGATTATGTAACGTTAAAGACTTCATGGGCCCCATCTCTTTTTCTTCTCCATCGGCGATTGTTCATATAGAACAGTAGATTTGGGGGTTTGTAGTTGCAGAGCTGTACTTTAGTGTTTTATCTCGATTACGCCATAGTCTCACTGGGTTATCCAGTATTGTTAGGTTTCTTACACAGCAGCTTTTCTGGGTTTTTTTTTCTTTCTGCTTTTTTTGCATGGGAATTTCAGAGCTGTATTCCGCAGGTGACATTACAAGCGGTAAAAAGTTAGTCAAGAAGATTTTTTTTTTAAATCTATATTTGTAATAGTTTTCAAATTAAAAGTGTTTCTAAAACTAAAGGGATAAAGTAAAAGGGAACATGGAAAAATGAAGTTATTAAAGTACACCCCCCACAAAGACCTCCCACAAGCGGTTATTAAATTCGATTTCCAAACGTAGTAAGAAAAATGATGAAGTGTTTGCCAGGTCACAGAACCGAGTGACATGTATTTTTTTCAGTGTTTTGGTGACATTTATCTGTTAAAAGAACCTCTTCTTTCTCCTCTTAAGATGCTGCTCATATGATGTGGTTTGAAAAGGCTCATGTCTGGCTGCTCTTTGTTGAAAAGAATATTATTTACCCACTCATAGTTCTTAATGAACTCAGCAATGGTGCCAAGGATATAGGTAGCCCCAAGAAGCTTGGTGCAGAGTGAGTATATTTGATTATTCTGTTTATAGTCTGAACTTTAGTGTATAATTGCCTTTTATGTTGCGATGGAAAACCTAGGCATTATGGAGATGCTGGAAGCTTTTATCAAGCCGCCTCTATATATAGTCCTTCAATCCAGGTTGGCGGTACGCAGCATTGGCTAACAAGCTAGATAGTTGAGAAATCCATATATACTGCATTTTACTATACGACCCGTTTTTCTAGTGAACTGCAACCCTTTCAAACAGCCCCTAAAGAATGTATCATTACAATATCTATCTAATCATTATTTTTATGCGTGCGAGTATATATATGTGTGTGTGTGTATGTATGTATGTGTGAGTGTGTGTTGATATATATATGTGTGTGTATATATATTATGTACACACAATATCTAATCAACTTTTGTGTGTGTAAAATATGGTGTAAAAATATATATATATATATAATGTATGAACAAAACAAC